>MU226422.1:129471-153224 GCA_018584345.1 Thuja plicata | reverse complement strand
CTGCCGACCCACAAGAATGGGCAATCTTATAATGGTCAACAGTGTCCCAACCAACAACGGTGAAGGTATCACAAAGGGCTTGAAGGTGAGGATGAGTAGAAAGGATAGAAGGGTTGCCCCATTGTAGGATCTGTTCAAAGAGAAGGTTGTTAAAACAAGGGAGATCATCATCAATCTTTTTAATAGTAATTTAGCAAGTCAAAAAGCTAAAATAACCTCATGGATGTAAAAACCTTTTATTCTAATTTATTCAATCTAGGGGGGGGTGATTGAGGTAATCATAACTAGAAGGATCTTCGTTGTCAAAACTTGGTGCCACCAGGCTCATGCATTCTAAGGTTGGTCTGCAAAGAAACTTGTACATGGTTTGCTTGGTGGTGGACACATCCTCGTTGCCAACTAGATTTTATCTTTCCACTAAATCCTAGATTGGTACAAATCTTGTGACTTTTCCATCATTTGCTGTAACTCAACACAAACCATTTGTGCTAGCAGATTTATTGAAGCTTTGTATTCAGCACTCTATCACTCAATGAGATTTGTAGATCATCCATCTCTGCACTAATTGTTGCCACCTCTTTTGGAGTCAAGGCTTCATGACTTCATGATGAAACTCTTGCTCAAGTTTATCTAGAGTTGTTGTCAAAGTTGTTTAGCATGTGTCAATAAAATCCTGTGAGTTTATGACCATTAGGAATACTTGATGTATAGTGGCTACATCCTTATCAAAGTCATCACAATCAACTATTATGAGTGTAAATATATTCCATAAGTCATTCTTGGGCATGCAGCCTATTTGGTACTGCTGAAGTGATTTCCTCCATAGAAAACGTTGGAGAAATTGGGACATTTGCTTCTTCAAGTTGAACACTTGTGAATGGTTCAAAGGTTTGAAAAATGATTAAGGCTCAAGCCAGTTTTTCCAAGTGCTTCACATGTTTGACCAAAAAATCATTTGAATCAAGAATCTTGATGCTTGAATGGAAGAGGGCCAGGCATGTGGTGACCATGTATTGCTGCAAAAATATGAAGATAGTTGCTCACATGACATTATTGCTTGTAAGTTGCAAATACATGTGCACAATTTGACTCTTCAAAGAAATCCCTTGCACCACCATATTAGCATCTTTGTTTTGGATTTGGCATTGAAGTGCATCTACCCAATTTTTGGCTTCTTGCCACCCTTTAACTGCTCTTACTTGACTTTAACTTGTGCAACAACAAAAACAACCTCAAATTGATCTATTTTGTAACATTGAGTGAATGATGGTTTGGTAAGCAAAGGAGAAGAGATGCTCAAGGGAAACATGTGGAGTGATAGTTTGAATATGTAGAGGGGACATGGGTGCAACATGCTGAGCAATTTCTTGTTTATTGTTGTTGCAAATGCTCTTGGTCATGCTCTTGCACAAGCTCTTGATCATGTCTTTGTGCTTGCTCTTACATGCTCTACAACTCACACTACACCCATGCAACTTTTGCCTCTTCCTCAAGTTCCTCAATGTGAATGTGAATGCTAGTAGCTTTGTGCATGCACTTCAGAAGGGTAGAATCAGCTTTGCCTTTGCTTTCTTGCATTTCTGCTTGGTTTGCTCACTTTTGGTGACAATTGGTTGATGTTGGGTAGAAGTTGCAATCAATTGATATTGGTAAGAAGTGGTAATCGAAGTGGTAATCAATCACTCTACTTAAACATCAGCCAATTTAATGATAAAATAGTCAATAGTAATTTTAGACCTCATCCACATTAACAAGTAGTAAATATTTGTCACATCCTTTGATTATTGAACTGAATTATATTTTAAAATAGCCACAATTGACGGTATAATTACATCAACTAGGATGTTGTCCATAAGCCAGAGCCATTCTGCCTCACCGTAGCTCTTGTCTAGGGCATATAAATATTGTGAGGGCTGGTGCTTTCTCTTCAGTCAATGTAGATGGTGTAATAGTGGTGCCAAAAAACTTCAAATGTGGTGTCCAAGAACCCTGTCAAAAGCATAGGTGGAATGCAATAATCTTTGGCACATTGTAAGATGAGGGCCTTTGTTGCATGTAGTGTAGGGTAGCATTTAAGATTAGAGATAAATATATTTGTATGCGTATTACCATATTCATATTGCTGGCCAGTTGGAATCCCATGGTACTCCACATTTGGAGGATAAGAAGAGTGTCATAGCAGAACTATGTGTCCTTATGCCATACCTCCTGTGCATTCAGAATCATGGCATTCACTAGGAATTTTGAAGGTCAGACTACCTTGTTAACCCAGCCTTGTATCCTGCTTATGTGGCTGCAACTGTGACTTCTGAGCTGGTTGACTTGTGCGGCAACTTCATGCTAGTAAGATCACAGGTGGTGCACACTCTAACATCTTCAATTGGAGTGACTTTCACCCCACTGCATGGCCCTATTAGTTAACTGCAGCTAGACTAATGCATATCTGCACACTAAGTTCTAGTTAAATGATCATTTTCTAGTCCAGAAATTGTAGTTCCTCCCAAAAGGCAATAGAGTAAATCAAATACCGCAATATGATGTGCTCATTCATATTATATAATGATTGCACAAAACAATCACATGGAAATCTATTGGTTTGAGTGAGCCCCATGTATGGCGTTTTTATAGTTGTACTGTTTCATCTCTACAGATTATGTTAAGCTTGAAATGTGATAGCATGATGTTGATAATGGTATCAGTTATGGTAGACCAAGTGGCACTTTTAACATGTAAACTTCTGATGATAGTAACATGTTCTGTATGACATAAAATACGGGATGCTCTTTTTGTGCAGAGTTGCTAGAAAAACATGTAATATCATGTCATATAATAGCATTTGTTCTACAGTTGGATAATTTTCCTTCTTAATTACACTAAATCATTGGCATTTGGTAGCAAGTAGTTCTGTGGTATCTTAAAGACTTAAACAGATTATTTACTCATAACCATGTGGTACTCTGTCAAATGACTTGAGATTACTGTGGGAATACCGGAAGTAGATGGAGTAAGTTGCAATGCATTGATGCAAGCTTGTAGCTCCTGGTATGCTACAGCATGTTCTTGGAACACTTATGAAGCCTTTTTGCCTTTAATTTGGACAATGAAATGACTGTAGAATTCTCACCTTCTCTGATAGAATGCATTGGTCTTATTCTTGGTAACAATAGAACTATGAATAAATTTTAAAGACGCCATTGTAACTTCATACCATGTATAACTATCATTGTATTAGCTGTTGAAACTGTACATCTGCGTATGATTTGATAAGCATAATGAAATAGTGTATGGCAATAGTTGTTATATTTTCTATGACACAATGCTGAATTACTCACAAGACTGTAGGGCCTTAATTGCCCTAAGGTTATAAGGTCTAATCTTCCAGTCTTCCTATATGGCGAACCAGGACTGTGGTTTCAAGCAAAAAATCTTTGTGACTTGATGAAACCTTTAATAAATGTTTGCCACTTCTAAGCAACCTATCTTAACATTTACACTAAAATTCCTACAAAACTAAGCCCCTGCAATATTTAGTGGGACTTGAATGATTTTGGTTTGGGATAGGTCATATCTGAACATTTATAGATGATTAACAGTAATTAGTAGTGGCCTTAATATCTCATCCTCTCTGGGACTCGACAATATTTGGTCTAAATTTAGAACCAATTCAATGAAGCTCCATTTTCCATGTTAACTGATTGTATGCCTATCTATGAATTGATGTGAGACTCTTGATCCTTGTCTATTTTTAATAAAGAGAATCCTTTGCATAAGTAAATATTGTGGAATAGGAAGCATGTAAGTAGTTGTGTTTCAAAAGGATACTGGTTGTAATGTAGTGTCGGTCTAGAGCTTAAGCCACATCATCCTCATGAAACACTTAAAATTGGAGAGGAAAATTTCAAGAGAAACCAATATTATTTTTCATAGAATCCTTGGGTGTAGAGTGCTATCTTAGGGATGGATGTTCCTTAAAATTTGTGAGGCATGCATATATTTAAGATTGAAAAACACTCGTATAAGCAATCAAGCTTCCCTTCGATGCAACTATGATATTTTATTGACATTAACAGCATAAAGGGTTGTGACACTCTTTAACTTGTTAAAACATGTGACATGGAGGTCATTGATTAACACTACAATAAGCACCAAAGTAGCACATATTATTTTTTTGAGAAGCCTGGGAAGGACAATTTTAGGAGAAAGTAATGTCGAGAAGATTGTTGTCATTGAGAATACCAATCTTGGCCAGATGTTTAAAACTTCATTGTGAAAATGCTTGACAAAGCTCAAGACAGTCCAAGAAAAGACTGCATGTTCTAAGTTGGAATACAGGTGTGCATAAGGCTCCCAGAGGTGGATTGAATTTTGCATCCTTTCATTCACAATTTCCTAATCAGTACATAGAGACCCCTAACCAGCTGCATGATGTCCATGGGAAGCAGGAAAAGAATGAACTTAGTAACCAATATAGGATGACAGGGAGCATGTGACTGAGAAGTATTTTTGTGAATAAAAAAAGAATCTATCTGGAGATCTTAGTGGCACAGAACATGTGATAATATGCATCATGATGTTGTGTCTTTACACAACCATGTTGTCCACAGCTACAGGTGTAGATTTTTGTGGAGTCTGAACTCCATTAGGCCTCGTTTGGTTAGTGGAATTGGGGCGGAATTGGGTGCGGAACTTCCAATTTTTTGCCAAATCCGCCGTTTGGGACGCTAAACTACAATTCGGGTTTCGGAGATCAAAATCCAGTTTAGGCACCAAAATCGGCGGCACTATCTTCCCACCCAATAGGTGGAATTTGAAATCATCTTCTGGGTTTTGGATTTTTGTGAACCCCATTTAATTGGCCGTCAGGTCCGTGATCATCCCATGCTCACCAAACTAGCATCGCATGTTGCTCTTTCGATTCTCTAGTAGCATTATATGTGCGGTTTATCGTAGACAGGATTCAAACTACAAACCTATGCATCTGCAATATTTCCGATTCCTGCAATTTTCCTAGGGTTGACAAAGCATCACTAGGGTTTTCTTATTCTGCAAACTTTCATGGTGATTTTTGTGTGCAAATGCACGGGCTTGGTGAGCGATTGGAGAGATTTTCAAGCATTTCCAAGAAGGCATGGACAGCCATCAAAGCATGATGGATGTAGGACATACACAAAATGGATTAGCTGGGATGTCTCTGGGTTTTTCTCCTTCTCAAATGCTGGTTCTCTCTCATGGCGTCTCCCCTATATAGCTGTTCAATAGGCTCCATAGCACCCCGGGATGGATTCTCATCAAAGCATGATTGTAAGTTGATTCTGCCCAAAGCGGATCTGTTGTGAGCAATCCAGAAATTCCTGGAAGAAATGTCTGCGAGATGTGGAGGCAGGGCATGTACTTTTTTCAAATGCACAAACAAGGCACATGAAATGTTCTGCAGAATGCCATCAAAGGCACGTGATCTGTTTGAGTATAATATTTCAAAGATATGTTGTTTCATCGAATGCAGTGATTTCAAGATGCAGAAAAAGGGTTTTGTCAAAAGGTTTTAGGAACTTTCAAGCAAATGCAATGGGCTGGAGGAAAGCCAAACGCCACAACCCTGCCAGCATCCTCCTGCCCGTTCCAAAATGGAAGCTCTGTAATGTCGTATGGACACCCATCAAAGCATGGGGTCACTCTCATATGCTGTAGTTGGAAACGCTTGGGTAATCAAGCCTGCAAAATGTGTAAACAATAGAATAGCGTATGGACAACCATTGCAAAATGCGAGGCCACAGACATATATCGAAATTGGCAACCAAACGCAGAAGATGGATTATCCAGTCATCTTCCGGGTCAACCAAACAGTCCAAACTATCTTCCGAATACACAAAACCGGAATTTCAAAACCTTATTTTGAGATAATCAGGTTTTGAGTCAAATTCTAATTCCTCAACCAAATGGGGCCTTAGGTACCACAATAGCAGCCATGTAATTAGGGAATCGGGTTTGTATCTGAAGATTCTGAACAAAACTCTTCTGGATAAACCCTATATAAAGAAGAAGAGAGCTTGTCAAAAAGAGACTAATGAGCAGGATCTTTTGTATGGAGGGCATATTCCACTGAAGAAGTAGCAGGTGGAGACTAATCTATTACCAAAGTTGGAAACACGCATATAGGAAAGTAAAATTGGAAATCAAAGAAAAGGAGTTGCGTATAAGCCCTTCACAAATCTCAGTGCTAAGATGGCCCAGCTAATATTATCCATCAACTTGAATTCTCTAGTTCACTGGTTGATGATGTGGGGACTCAAGGAGGTTTTGTGGACATTCTTATAAGATCAATGAGGGTATTGAAGAAGAATCTGAAATGATGTATCAAAAGGTAATGTTTTCTACTACAAATGAGAAAGCCAAAGAAGACACAAAAAGGGGACAAGTAGTGGTATTCACAAATACAATAAAGAAAGCAAAGTATTAAGTGTTCAAGATATAAAGTCCATTATACTGTGAACATGTCAATCCAAAAGCCTATGCACCTAGATGAAGTAGGTGGTTTTAATTAAGCACTTTGAACGACACTCATTGTTGACTAAGAACTAGTTTCACGTTTGTGATCCTTGGAGCTATTCCTTTTTTCAAAACTTTTGGAAATATTTAGTTTGTATCAAAAGATTTAGATTAGTTGAGATCACGGCAAAACAGATGGCTGTATAATTCCTATTTTAGCATTCTAATATGATAGTGAAATTTTGAATGCGTACCTGGAAGGAAATCTGTATTTTTTCTCCTTTGTCCCCATGAAAAACTGCAAATACACCCAAAAAAAAACATAAATTGCATTCCATCTTGGAGATGAATAAAGTATAAATCAAATGAATCAGGAGAAAAAATAAACATATATCAATTTTCTGTAGGTATCCTATTTGCTAGAAAAAAATTCTTCAGTCTTTATTTAGAAGAATTTTTTTAATTTATTCAATTTTTTACATTAAAGATATGTTTTAAAGACTAAATTCTCATATATCATTCTATAGGCATAAAAAAACTCCAATATTGATCAAAAAATATTATAGATTCATGGAATTACAGCCTTGAAGAAGCTATGGTTGGTTCAGGTAGGATCGATTGTGAGTTTCTTTACAAGTATTTAAAATATTATTGAACAATAGAATAACTATCAAATTCAAATGAAAGTTAAAGATATAAAAGTTGTTTTTGGGTTTGTAAGTTATAACCAAACCAAAATATAAATTTACATGGAATCCATCCACATATTTTATATATCTTGTTTAAATTTTGCCCCTGATATTTGACCTCATCAAAAACTCATTGATAAACTTGACAAAGACAATTCACCTACACCTAGAGTATATACTGCCATCATATTTTATAAGGTTAAATGCACTGCATATTATTGACCCTTATTTTGAAGCCGAGTTATTATCTTGGATGGCTTGCTCTTGATGTTTCTAACTTTCTGGACTGTCTCTCTCCTTGTCTAACAACAATTGTTCATTAGAAAGCAAGCTTCTCAGAAAAACTAATAGACTCTTTTCCCAGAGGTTTGATTTATAATATTTACCGGCTGAAAAACTTATCTACCGTTGAATTAGCTATGTTTCCGTATATAGCATCAGCTGTCCACTCACACTGGTTTAAGTCTTTGGGATTTTAAAAACTAAAATGATCGGGAAGGTTTTGCTTTAAAAGTTAATTTTACATGGCAGCAAACATTTTTTTGTTTTACCTAGCAGAATGCCTTCGATCCTATAATGACAAATAAACAAAAAAGTAAGAGAGCTATCTTGCAAGTCATAAAATTCCACTAACATCACAGGCTCAAACCAACAACAACTTTACCCAGGAATGAATAGAAAATGTTTCAAAAGAAACAACAAATCTATAGTAGAACTTCAAGGCATAAGTTGGCATGTGAAAATGAAAAGTAGTATCAAATCTCTTAGGTGCTTACAGAACGCCTGCTGCTGCTGGTCCTATTGCTTTGAAAAAGGACATTCCACTCATCTGAAGCCCATTTGCTGCTGCTCTTTGTTCTTGCGCCTGTAAAAATGAATTACTAAATCGGTTCAGATAAAAAATAGAAATCAACAGCTGTTTGCATACATGGAACATTCTCAGAGAGCTATCATACCGCAGCATTGTTTAGGAGGAGAAAAGTTCCTGTAATAGTCATCACCTGGAGAATGCATGGAATTAATTCCGAATAACTCTCTTTGTTATAATGAACTTGTAAATGTAATTGGAACAGCTTTGAAAACACTATCAGTGCCCTAAGAACCAGGGAAGTAAAATTTCACACTTTAGGCCTATAGCTAGACAATTATCATCAATATAGTAGAATGAGCTAAAAAAATTGAGGGCTCTTGTAATTAGGATACTCTTTATACATCATATGATTTATTCTTAATGCAAATATTATAATATTTTTTAGCTAATTGTGGCTAAAGTTTGCAGTTATTGACAGA
The DNA here is from genome assembly GCA_018584345.1 of Thuja plicata. Classification (NCBI taxonomy): domain Eukaryota; kingdom Viridiplantae; phylum Streptophyta; class Pinopsida; order Cupressales; family Cupressaceae; genus Thuja; species Thuja plicata. Next base: position 144,759 of record MU226422.1, on the reverse strand, counting down.
GATGACTGTAGATATTGTTTTGAATTGTGGGAAAATGGAAGATAACTATATACTCACAGATAAGATATTTTTCAGTAATGATGCGCAGTTAATGGTAATCCACAATGCTTCATCTCTTAGCAGGGCTATAAATGGGTATGCTGATAGTAATGGTATAGATAGTAACTGCAATAGACAAAACAGTATTTTAAGCGTCATAGGGCCAACCATAAAATTATATTTGTTTTTTAAGAAATACTTTGAAAATCAAAGAGCATTGAATCAATCCAACTCAAAATAGGATATGCACTATTGAACCATGAAATAATGAAATATTATTTGACTTACTGCTGACATACGAGTTACATGGATAGGCCCAAAGAGCTTAGCCAATGGTGAGAAAGTTGTGAGTTGAAAAATTAATAGTCCGAAACCTTCACATCTCCACAAAAGGGTTATTTTTAGAAATATTGAGATTCCTTATCATTGGAAGAAACTAATTGATGGATAAATTGTAAATTCTTTAACTATTTAAAAATTAATATAAGAGAAAATAATATCATAATAATGTTAAATTCAAATATTGTCAAATTGACTACGCATTCTATAACATAATAAATAGTATTAGCTAGTCTTTAGTCTATTATTAAGCTAATCAAGCATCTCTTTATCATAATAAATAGTATCAATTGAGTTTTTCTACGTTGGTTAGTTGAGGGTGCAATTCTATATCCTACTAGTGTTTCATTCTAGTAAAAAGTTGTGTTAGCATTATGAGTTTAGTGTTGTCATTGATGTCAACATGTTGTGTGCATTGATGTCAATCTGATAAAGAAGTGTGTGAGTTAAGTAGTGTACCTAAAGTAGAGAAGTATGCGAGAGTGTTCAGTGTTGTCATTGATGTCAACCTACTATGTGCATTAATTTCAACCTAATGAAGAGATGTGTTTTATGCAGATGAAGAGTTGTGCAAGTTAAGAATATCATATGAGAAGATTGTTAGCATGTGTTCGGTGTTGTCAGTAATAATGAAAAGTTGTATGAATACAATATTGTGCTTATTGCAGAGAAGTGTCATATGTGTATATGCAACAAGGATCCAGTATTGTCATAATTAATAACCTATTGTATGCATGTGTATGGGAAGTTGAAATATGTAGGAAAGAGTATCTGAAGTCTAAAATTGGATGATCAGATGTTATTCTAATTATTGGTGATGATGAGAAGTCAGTATGGTGTATCTTCGAAAGGTGACAAGTATGAGAAGTTGGCATACGCAAGAAAGAGTATCTAAAATCCTTATGGAAGAATGTTCTACATTGCTCCTTATGGCTTGTGGTTTTGGTGTTGTAATATATGGTTTGTGAATGTTGTTTTATCCTACTTTCAGGTCCATAGAATTTTAGAGGCTTGAAGGACTTCTAACAGTTAGTTCAAAAAGTTAGAAGTTGTGAAGGTACATATTGAAACGAGCCTAAAGCTCAAAGGTGGCAGTGATATACTAGATGAAATGCTTGGCTTTGAGAGGCCCTCAAAAGATAAAGGTAGACTTGGTTTTGGCAGAGGAGAAAGCTCTACTTCCTCAAATAGAGATGACAAAGGAAAAGAAAATATCACAGGTGAACTCAAGAAGGATGGCGAAGATCAAAAGGGTTTTATTCTTGTCTAGAGCAAGAAGAACTTCAAAAGACCTGCCTCTGCTCTTGCTCAAACCATGTACCATGTATCTTTCAGTGGTAAATATTTTTCATGTAATAGACTTGAACATAGAGCTAGTGAATGTAGAAATCAAATCAAATCACACTCATTTTTTGGTCAATGTTATGCCTGCAAGAGGATTGGTCATAAGGTAAATGAGTGTAGGAGTAGAATGATGAGAAATGGATTTGTGAACATGAACAATGGTATAAATGTGCAATCTTTCAAAGGTTATTGTTATGCATGCAAAATATGGGCATAAGGTTGTTGAGTGTAGATCTAATAGCATAAGGAATGAGAGAGGTCTATAGCTAGGCCCTACTTGCTTCAATTGCAATAAATCGGGACATATTGCTAGATTTTGCAGAGGAAAGGTTGAAAAAACCAATGTTACGTTGAATAAAAAAAATGATAATGAATAAACAAAGAAAATATAAAGCACATGGGTAAAGAAGAATGATGAAAATATGAAAGACAAATGGAAAGATGGACCTATACCTTATGTTGGTGTTGACGGTTCATCCAGAAACTAGATAGTTAGCTCGGTGTGAGGGAGCTTTTAATTGCAAATCTTATGTTCCCCCTTTTAGTTTGGTGTTGATAGTTTTTCAGTATGGTAGATTGTGTGAAGATTTCTTTTTGAAGTTTCTACAAAGATATGTGAAGATTTATTGAAGTTAGATAACTTTTTGAGGCTACCGAGGACAAGAAATTGGTGGCAAAATCCAATTGAACAATGATGGATTTTAAAAAAAAACAAAGTTAATGAGTCAAAGGCGATAAAGTTGTAGAAAAAGAAAAAGGTTTATCTAAGAGTAAACATTTGAAGGTTATGGTTGCTATTGGGTCAAAAGGAAGGCTCATTATCCTATAGCTTGTGTGAGACATCAAATGCAGAAGGAAAGAAAGTTACCTAAGAGTTTGATGAAAGAATCCTACCGCATTTTACAAAGGTGTGATGTTGATCAAAAAAGGTGTGGTGTTGTGGAGAATTTCCACATGTGCAAGAAGGCGTGAAGGTCTAATAGATATTGCAAAAGAAACAATCAACATAAGGTTGGGTTGTGCAGAATTCAACTTGTGGTGTTTTTCTAACTCTGGTTTGGTAAGGTTGTTGTTTGAGTTAGATTATAAAAACTTGATTCTTTAAAGATAAAAAGGAAAGAGTAAATGAAAATGTTTACTATGTAGATTATCTTGAGTGTAAAATTTGTCTAGAATTGGTTGAATAGTTTACAACATAATCTATTTGTGAACTAGCCACTCAATTGACATTGAAAATTTCTATTTTTGGAGGCATAAGTGTTAGAGTTCTTCTCAATTGAGAGAAATTATAAGTGTGGCAAAGAAAATAAAGAAACCCAACGTAAAGGAAATAAATTGTTTGAAGTGTGGTATAATCTAGAGGAGGATATTGACTTTATTAAATTATACTATGAAATACCAAATAAGGATATTGCACCCAAATGAGGAAAAATAAAAAGCAAATAAAAGGATTAGTATGGCAGGCATGCATTTTTAATGATGATAATGCAAAAAAAAATTATGCGATGAACCACAAGATCAAAATTATGAAGATGGTGTCTTTCTAAAGAAGGTTGAGAGTAACATGTTCACATAAATTGGTAGCAAAGTGCTTTCTACTCTAAAAAATTATGAAGGTTGATAAATATGAAGATTTCTAGCCTGAGACAGAATGGATGTTGGATATATAAGGGATCACTATTTTGTGTTGCAAATTGATGCAACAAATTTTAAATTGATAAAGTTTTTTTTTCAGAGGACTACAACTAGAGAATGATAGGGAATGTATCACGTGTTCATAGCACCAGAGGAAATACAAGTTACTAAAGATGTTCCTATGGCGATAGTGTGGCAATGGATGATGTTTTTGTTCATTACTAAGGCATAATGACTTATTTCATTTGTGTTTCCTGAATGTTTGGTAAGAATACAATTATAACTAAATATACATTGGAAATTATGATGATATTTTATTTTGCTAGATTCCCTAATGGGAAGATGATAGAATTAGAAAAAGTGGTTGAAGATATGTCTGATAAATAATGCTATGAAGTTAGTGATTACTGGTTGCTATGATAAGGAGATTATTTGCCATTGATAGAGAGGGGAGACTTAATGTCCATTTTTATCTCTTGGATTGATGTGGTTGTTGATCTCAGGGGGAGTATTGAAGGGAACAATTTCCTAGTAACAGGAAGGTGTTTGGGAGATTGAATTGTTTTTGACAAGGGGAGTAGTTTTCCTTATAGTGTTGTGCCCCAAATGGAGAGAAATATTTGGTAATGCAATAATTGTTTGGGAGAAAACTATAGTGCAAAGATGTCCTTGAAAGAGGGAGATGTATAGTTAGAAGATATTTTAGTATTGCAATTTGTGTCCTTGATGTTAAAGGGGTGAAAAGTACAGATAGTGGGACATCAACTTGTTGGTTTGTCATTGGTGTTGCCATCAATGACAAAGGGGAGATTGTTAACATTGTGAGTTTAGCGTTGTCATTTATGTTAGTTCATGTTATGTGCATTGATGTCGACCTGGTAAAGAAGTGTGTGAGTTTAGAATTGTACCTAATGCAGAGAAGTATGAGAGAAGTGTTCAATGTTGTCATTGGTGTCAACCTATTGTGTGCATTAATATCAACTTGATGAAGAGATGTGTCTTATGAAGATAAAGAGTCGCACAAGTTTAGAATATCATATGAGGATATTGTTAGCATTGTTTGGTGTTGTCATTAATAATAAAGAGTTGTATGAATATAATATTGTACATATTGCAGAGAAGTGTAATATGTGTATATGCAAGAAGGATCTAGTTTTGTCATAATTAACAACCTATTGTGCATGTGTATGGGAATCTAAAATGTGTAGGAAAAATTATTTGAAGTCTGGGATTGGATGATTATATGTTGTTCTAATAATGAGTGATAATGAGAAGTCAGTATGGTGTATATCTAGAATGTGACAAGTATGGGAAGTTGACATATGCAGGAAAGAACTTATCTGAAATCCTTATGGGATAATTCTCTGCATTTCTCTGCATAAGACGTTGATGACTTTTAGTTTTGGTACTATAATGTATGATTTGTGAATGTTGTACTATCCCACTTTCAGGTCCATAGAAGTTTAGAAGCTAGAGTTGTGTTTGTTTGTTTGCTGACGGTAAGGTTGGTTGTAAGGAATAGTTATGATAAGTCTTGAGAATGCTTTTCATTGCTCCACATTAATGGTTCTAGATGTGCAATTTGGTGGACATGTGTCCTAATTTATGTGCAATATTCCAATTCTGATATTGTTTGTTTGTTTTCTCTACAAGTGAAGGTATGGTGTTTTGTGTGCAACATTATTTTCTATGTTGGCCTCTAGTTGACTTAGTTGATTGTGGTGATTTACTTTGTGTTCTTTTGGTATGAATATGCTTCGTAGATATATTTAATAGGTTTATATGGATCTTGTCTTTGCATTGTAAGATTTGCATTAATTTATAAGTTTATGGTGTCTGCTCCTTAGAATGGCTACAATTGACTATTCTTGTGAATAGTCTTCTAGTCTATATCCTAGTAGTGTGTTGGGCTCTTCCCTCTTTTGGTTGATGTATTGTGTTGGTTGATATCAGAGGTTGTCACTTCTCAGATCTCATGATCTAATTTGACTCACAACAAGAGATATTGTGTCCTGTATTCAGGCTTGACAGAGACGGTGTAACAGTTTGCAAGAGCGTTATGCATTCCTTTTCCATGAGGTGATCCAACATTTTGGATCATTGATATAGATAGGATTATGCCAAGTAATTTTATTTTGTGCTTCCACAAAGATCTTAGAGGTCTACACCACCTTTTGTATTTGTTTGGTTAACATGTATCTACTACTTCCTCCTTTGTGGCTGACTCAAGAGTTTTTGCAGGTACTTACGGTGGCGTGTGGTGATCAATGGAAAAGATCATGGATCTAGGGGAAGGTGTGTTGATGTGGTGTGATGCCTCACATGATTTGTTTTCCTTCTAGGTGCTTTGGAGATTGTAGATGAAGTCGGCAGTATATGTTACATACTACATCCTATTAGGCAGACCTAATAGATGATATTTTGTGTTGTGGTGGATATATAAAGGAGGTTATCATTCAGAGATGAAGTGTGAGTGATGGTTGAATGAGTATGATTTATTGTGAAGAGTGGACGAGAAAATGGGAAGATAATAAAATATGAAATTAGTCACAAATATATAAATAATTAACTATAATCATCATTTCAGTGAATGTGCTTAAGGTTAGTTCATTCCTTGTAATTATTGTATCTTGATCTAAGGTTGGTGCTTTAGTTTGAAAAGATTTTCATCTTTCTTTAAGGTTAGTTCCTTAGATAGTTTTTGTTCCCTAGACTACAAGATCTTTTGAGGGTAGAACTCTCCTTTTTCTTATGGCCTAAACTGTTATAATCAATTATTCATATAGTGTGATTTTGATTCTCACCACGTTTTTTCCCTCATTGTGTTTTGCACTTAAAAATTTGGTGTTCATGTATTTTTAGTGTCATTGCAATATCTCTCATTGGAAGTTAGTTGGATCAAATAAATAATACACATTTGATGAAGTAAAATGTTTAGTCTTATTGCATGCTAATTCATCCCCCTTCTCAGCATCCAATAGTGTGTTCAATAGGTTGGGCCCTTTACATATGGAAAATGAATGAGATAAGTTATGACCTTGATAGTTTGATATAACAATTAGTCTTAAAGTAGGTGGATTTTTATTTGTATGTCCAAGGGGAATTGTTCCAAGAAGCTTTTAAACAAGGGTAAGGAAGGTGTTAGATGTTCATAGTTAAATGAAAAACTAAAAATAGATTTGGTCAAAGTGAATATAAGTTGCGCTTGGATCTTCAAGCTCATATTGCTAATAGTTACTTCCAAAAAAATTTAGAAAAACATTTCATCATGAATTTGAAGCCTATTAAAAAATTGTTAAGCAACAAGCAAATGAGGAGAAGAGAGATGCATTACTTCATGAATATCATATGTTTTTTTGCCTTATTTTATGATACTAGATGCTTATGCTTTCTTCCCTTGGGTATTGTCAAAATTCATTATAAGGGGAGTATATATCTTAAATAGACATTGAAACATAGTGTGAAGGATTTGTAGTAACATACCAGAGATGGCAAGGACTGCACCGACTTGACTTGTGGTAAAACTCAATCCTCCTAATCTTTTTGGGCTTACAGCCCAAAGAGAGAATATCTACAAGATCAAAATTCACTCCATTATATACAACAAAAGAGTAAAGATTATTTAACCATAGTAATTCTAAAATAATCATGCAAGTATTACCTCTGAATATGCAATGTCATGAAGAGAATAAATGCAATTTATTATGATGGTTGACATGATTGGCCAATTGCTTATGATTGACTTCAAAGTTGACCCCTTTCCTTTTTTTGTTACTTCCATGCATGTCTTTTCATTTTGTGGCTCTTCTTTCTCAATGTCAATGTTAGTTCCATTGGGGTCACATTTTTCCACTTCTTTCCCATGAGGATGTTTATGTAATGTCTCCTATTAACAATAATACAATTATTATTTGGAATCAATCAAAAAAATATTTTTTAATGGTTAACAAAATAAAATATTTAATGATAAATGACCTAAATAGTATTTTTATAGACTTGATATTTCTTCAAATGATGAAAGTTTTTTCAATATTTCTATTGAAAGATTTTTTATGGATTATAGAATTTTGCAAGGAACATTCCATTTTATCTATTTCAAAAACTATTGAGTCAAATATTCAAAATCTTATTACAATACATTAAGAAAATATTTAATATTCATTTACATTTGCACAAATCAATGTTTATGGTAATAGGTTACCAATAGATTATTCCAAAGGATCATTTCCTGGCTAAATTATATAAAAAAATTCTATTTTTTTTAATCTTTTGCAAGGGTTCTTAGTAGCATGGTGATAATTAGGGGCATATGGGACCCCATTTCTCTACTGCTTAAAAGAGTTACTAGATTTGATAGGCCTCCCTTTTCTAAGCATGATAATCCAACTCAATTTTTCATGCATGCAACTGGTCAAGTCAAATTGAATGAAAATTTAGAAAATTGTCTAAAACCAAATGGGAATTTGGAGGAAAGTGTGGATCAACAAATTTTGGTCATAACTATTGACTTGATTATAGATGATGCACTCTATCTAAGTATTCTTTGATATGCAAATTTATAGGCATTATGACTTCTCTACCCTTCATATAAGATTCATCTTGAAGGACTTGACAACCTAAAGGATATATATGCAAACATTTTAGAGCTACACATGACAAAAAAAAAAAATCATATTCACAAGAATGAGATATCACAATAAGATCTTTAGGGGTTGTTTGTATAGTCACAATCAAGAAAATGTGGGTTTTTATTTATTGGAGGAGCTCCCTTTTAAAATTCTAGATTATGTCTACCTCTTTTGACTTCCCCTAGAGTTTTTGAGAGTTGATTTTATACAATTTGTAGTGGTTGTGTGTGGGAAACCCATGGGCCCTTCTCACCATACACTGGAAAGAAATGTCACAACTTATGCATTCATTTGCGTTGTAATTAACTTTCTAACTTGTTACATAATTGTTTAGAGATTAGATTGGGTAATGTGCAATAGACCGAATAAATAGGTTATGAATCTCTCCATTTTATGTCATGCTTATTGATATTTATTGAGAAACTATTTTAAGGAGGCCCCAAAGATCCTTAAGCTCTCTAAAGTTATTGAAGCTAAAGTTAAGGAAAAAGGAATATACCCACCTCATGTAGAATAACTAAAATAAATTTATTCATGTGAAACATTATAATGATAGGAAAATTGTGTACAATTGAAAAATAGACCTCTAAAGAGGAAATTTTAATAGCAAGTTTGATATCCCGAATAATTTTGAATAGCCTAAATATAACTTGCATGAAAAGATCAATTTAATTAGGTATTTGATCTTCACGATTCTTATATCTTATTCAACCCAATAAAAGTTAATGTATCAACTTTCATATAGCCATTATCTATAAAAGGTGTTTCCCCCTTCAAGTCATCTTGTCTAGGAAGCTAATAATGTAGATTCCAAATTATTTGTGGTTTCTCCCTCCTTGATAGAGGCTCCTTTAGAAGAAATTGATGATAGTGTCATGCCATAGAGTCCTCAATCCTTGGGATTAAATAATGTTGGTAAGAGAAAACTAACCCTCTGCTGAGAAGCCAACAATAAAATCTCCAAAAGGGTGATTGGAAAATATTTATAAGGCAGTGAGGAAAATAGATTAAAAGAAGTTGAAGATGATAGGAGAATATGTTGTGAAGTCTAGTGTCATTGCAAATCAAATACTCACTTCTATACTTCCCAAAAGTGATTGTGATTCCTTGGAATGTTCAAGGTTTGGGTAGCACCCCTCATTAGAAGGTTCTTCAATATCTTATAAGGGATCATGGCCTTGATATTATCTTTCTTTAAAAAACTAAAATCTTCATCAAGTAAATATATTTTATTTTCTTCTTAGATCTAGAGAGATAATTAGTGCCAATTTATTGGGGCCCAAGGGCTTGTTTGTTGGTTGGCTCATTTATGGGATCCTTATAAGCTCACTCTTCTATTTGAATAAGGAGAAAACATTCCTTATCAATGATAGTTTAACTCACTTTGATTTTAGTAGTTCCACTTTATTTACCAATGTCTATGCTCCTGCCAATTTTCAAGATAAGGTCATGCTTTGTAATGATTGTAGATTTGTTCATTCTATAGATCATTTTCTTGGATATTAGTAGGCAATTTTTCTGATATTATTAGACTTAAAGAAAATTAGCAGCTCTAATCAATTGGACCCATCATTTTCTTTTTTGAGAGGCAGTACGTCTATTCTTAACCTAATGTATGTCAAACCAATAAATTGTAGTTTGACTTTGAATAACAAAATATGTTTGTGTGATTCCATTTCTAAAAGAATTGACAGGGTTTTTAGTCTCTAATTGTTGGAACCATCTTGAACATGCCTAGCCATCTCTTGGTGTACCTACAAACTTTTTTGGTGCTTTTTAAAAAAGCCAAAATATTGATTTAAATGAAAGGGATGGGTGTCCATGAAGGTTTGTGTGGTTTTTAAGGTCTTTATTGAGTCTTGGTGGTGATGGTTTTGTCTGTCAACTCTAATTACATGTATTAGAATAGGTTATATGCTAGGAACATCTCCCCTTCATCTCATTGAGGGTGTTTCTCTCAAACCCCCACCAATTTATAGGTTTAACCAAGTAACATACCAATGATTAATCATGATCACAATATATAAAATATGAAAACATATATCACTTATTAAAAATCTCTACATCTTCACAATCAAGGATTATCTTTCTTCATGTCATTGTATAACTTTTTTAATATATAAGGATTTCTACATACCATTTTTTATATTTCACAATAATTATAATACTAAATATGAGTTAAGAAACATTTCACATCAAATGAAACTTCTTATAATACAAAAATGTATCAATATAGTGTCTTGCATAAATAAACTCACAAAACAATTTTGTCTATTACTATTCTATTTGAGGTCAAACTAGAATATAATTAGTTATCTTTTTACTTAATCATTCCTCTTTGTAAATGAGTTTGGAAATATAACGTGTAGTCTTGAAGGATCTGTTGGAGTTTGCAACCTCCTAAGCCAGGATCAATGACTACTATAGATTCTATAACAAAGAGAATAATAATATTCACCAGAAAGATATATTATACTGAGATGAGATGATTTACAAATGTACAGTAGACTCCTTATATATATAAGAGATGATGAAGTACTTACAACTACCCTCAAGAAAAATTAAATGCAAGGTGTTCTAAAAACTAATATGATGACACCTAATATAAAAAACATAAAAATATTAAATAATTGTGTCATGTGACAACCAATCTATCCTAAGTAAAATTAGCATTTTTGAATAGGTGCTAACCAAGAACTAGTTAGGAAATGTACTTATTCACGCCAACACCCCTCCCCCCAGCTTAAGTATAATTTAGAGAGAAAAATGATGCAATAAAAAAATGAAAATATAATATATAGGTTCCAAAAACTAGGCCATATTAGGTACCCATGCACAACTAATCATGCAAATAATCTCTCACAAAAGGAAGAAAGGGAGAAAACCTCATGGGACAAAACTCCTCTCCAAAAAAGAGATATGAAAATCAAGATAGGTGATAGGATGACTAATGAATGGAGGTCTAAACACTAATATCCCCCAAGAACTACATCCATTCATGAGAATCTAAAACAATCAATAGCCCCCCCCACCCATCGATAGGAGGGAAGGAAAGAGACTATCTAGCCGACGTAGTGAGTAAACACTTACAAGAATGGTAAGTGGTTGAAGAAAATACACTTCCAATGCTTGCAAACCACTTAGCTCCCCTTAGGAAGAAACAAAACCATATATAAATGCAGGGAAATGAGAAAAAATTAGAGGGCCTAGGTAAGGCATGATTGGTTGATGAGTAGCAGGAGGAGGGTAATATGATGGAAATTGTCATGCCACATTGCAATTTATGAGCTCCAAAAAAAAATTTACCACCACATCTTCCTTGGACAACACCTCACCATCAACCAATAAATGAAAATGAAACCAATAAGTGCACAAAAAGAATGAGATGGTCACTAGTATTGATGTGAACCTAGTCAAATATAAAAGGTGCCTCCAAAAAATATAACCGTGTAGGAGTTGTGATGTGATTGACATGCCCTTGAGGTCTAGTAGTGGGTGTGGGGGGCAAAGGATGGTAGGCGTTAAAATTTACTGACAACTCCAAAGCATAGGATGATAACTTCCATAAAGAAATGTATTTCTCCAATAAAGCACACACCCAAAAATCAACCTAAATTGTATAATAAAATGGAATTATGAATCAATGGAGATGATGAGGTCTATTCAACAATAATATATCAATCTCCACAACTACTAATGAAATTTGAATAAAAACTACTTCAAAAGCAATAACTGTCAATAGAATATAATTTTAGGTCACTAATGACATTAGAGAAAACTAAAGCCAAATAAAGTATGTCATTTCCAAAGGGAGCACAACCAACAAATCATATATCAAATAACGTTTGAAAAAAATGTAGGTTCAATGTAAAAAATGCACTAAACAATAATCACAACCAAGAAGTAATACAATACCAACACAAAATGAATGTCGCAACCATGAAATGGAACACTTGGAAATAAGATAGTCATTGCCAATAATATGGTTAGGAAGAAAAAACTAAATAATGTTTCCACAAACATATATAACAAAAGTCATATTCATGAGGAGAGTTCTATAAATTCAAGGGATTTTCAACACCAAAATGATGTTGGGTTTGCGAACTGGCCCATGGGAGGGGGTGAGAAATGTATGCAGTCTAAAATATTATAGGGAAATAACAATCCAAGCCTATGAATAGACTAAAAACTATTGATGCAATTAACTCAAAATAAAAATATGGAGCAGATTGAGGGCTACCAAATGAAATGGTGGAACAAATAAATTGTCAATCCACAACTTCTCGAGACCTTAAAAAATCTGGTGAAGGGTGTCATCTGGAAAGAGATGTAAATCAAAATTCTCTAATACCATGTTGGATTTTGCAACCTCCTATGCTCTAGGATCAACGACTAGTATAGCTTCCACCACAGAGAGAATAATAATATTCACCAGGAAAGATATATTACACTAAGATGAGACAATTTACAAATGTACAATAGCCCCCTTATATAGGCAACATATTATGGAGTAGTTAAAACTACCCTCAAAACAAAATTAAATTCAAGACATCCTAAAAAACTAATATTTTAACACCTAAGATAACTAGCATTCAAACAATATTGAATAATTGTGTCATGTGACAACTAAGGTATCCTAAGTAAACTTAATACATGTGAATAGGTGCAAACCAAGAACTAGTTATAAAATGTCCTTATTCACACCAACGAGATTTAGGAAAACTTCAAAAATAAATCCCACTTAAAGATACAAACTAGTCAAACATGTCTTTATTAACCCAGAGCACGCACACAAACACACACAAATAAATATTTTGATTTTTTTATTTTTGAAAGTTTTCCCTATATTTTAAGAAAGTTACCCCTTACAAATGGTCTTGAAAAAAGTTGTCTTGGAATGTGTCCCACATCCCTTATTGTCCTCGCATTAAAATTTTAGGGCATATATTTGTGTGTGTGGGATCTCTCTCTCTCTCTCTCTCTCTCTCTCTCTCTCTCTCTCTCTCTCTCTCACACACACACACACACACACACACATGTTATTTCAATGATCATGCAATGAAATTCTTAAATCTATTATTAAACGCCCAATTAGGAGCAAGTCTATGCTACTCCCAATTTTTAATATGAGGACAATAAGGGATGGGGGACATATTTATTGTACATTTTGTTGATATCTATATTGATATAATAAAAACAAATTTATTTAGGTTTGAGAGGATTTTTCCATGTCAACTTTTGAATTTTACATATTAAATTTATAATTTATATCAATCTACAAATTGAGTCCTAAATACTTTAATTATACTACTTAAAAACTTTAACTCGTATACTTTAATTGAAAAAAATAAAGATAATTACATAGTTATTAATATATGAGAGTGGTTTCCACAAATTATACTAATTAGAAAAAGAGATATATAGATAATGTATTACAAAGTGACTCAAAGTGTCAATTTAAATTTTCTTTAATGAAAAATTGTTTAGTAGCTATATTGTTGATTTAGAGCACTTCTAAGTTTAACTATGTAATTTTTTGAAACAATTTTTTTCTCATTAATATTTGAGCATTATTGTTACTTTAGGTTTGAGGGGATTTTTACATGTCAACTTTTAAATTTTACATTGTGAAATTTATAATTTATATCAAGCTACAAATTGAGTCCTAAGTACTTTAGTTTTACTAATTTAAAATTTTAACTCATATACTTTAAATGAGAAACATCAAAGATAATTACATATTTATTAATATATGAGAGTGTGCTCCACAAATTATGCTAATTAGAAAAAGAGATGTGTAGATAATTTTCTACAAAGTAACTCAAAGTGTGAATTATCTTTAATAAAAAATAATTTAGCAGTTATATTTTTTATTGGTTGGTAAAGTTTATATTTATTATTTTATAATGTGAAATTACACTTGTATTAGATCGAAAAATTTCCCTCATTGGAACCAAATCATCCCTACCCATATACATGCTTGCAACTTCATATTTACATCTACAAACACTTCTATATTACCCTACATCATCCTACCCAAATACACAACATAAAAAATTTAAAACGTATTCCGCAGATACACAAAAACTATAACACCTAAACCTAATCCCTATCAAAATTGACCCCCTATACATGTTTGAGGCAAACTAGAATTAAATTTTTTTTTACAAACTAGGGCATCCGCCCTTGAAACCATTATTTTCAATATTTTTCCACAAAATATAATTCATATCAACACGAAAAGGTAAAATTTGAAGTATTCACTTCTGGGATGTGTCACCACCCTACATCAAACTTGTTCTTCATTATGATTTCCACCTCGGTCATGGCCATCATTGCTCCTTCCTTGGCATCATGCATTATTTCCACCTCGACCTCTACCTATAGTGCACCTTCTTCCTGTGCCCCATCCTTGGCCATGACCTCGTCCTCTTCGGCCTCTTCTTCCCATTTCATTTCTACCACCCCACATCTCTATCCAACGATATTTTTTGGACCAATTCCCCTCCAATAGTCTTCCAATTTGAAATTGATGGCGTAGTCTCAAATCACCATCCACATTCTCCTTGCAACAAATTTCCTCAGCTCTCTATTCACACCATCTTGCCATAGTAGAAAGGGATGAACATGTCTAGGAAAACCAGGTACATGCACCCAATCACCAATCTCTATGGTGAAACCCTTTCCAAGTTTGACATATTGGAGTATGGCATCAATGCCTTGTCTCCATTCCACTTTCACACATCTTTTGAAAACCCTCCTCACCTCTTCAATCTCGCGAGCATCAAGCCCCCAAGCACATAACATAGAGGATATGTTCATGTTGGTGTGGTATTTGTAGGTTGCAATCAAGTAGTTGATACCCAACAGTCCCATCACCATAATCAGAAAGAATGGATCATCTATGTTAAACACAATCTTTAGATGCTCATTGGAGATATTTCCCTAGAAAGACGTCTAATGCTTGGTTGCCTTGAAACTAAACTTGGCTTCCATTGCACTATGATCTTCTCCCTCTTCATCACCACAAAACCAAATGAAAACCTGACATTTCTGTTGGAAATAATCAAGACTAACCAAGTTACTGAGAGGGGAGGGGTGAATCAGTAACTCTTAAAACTTTAAACATTTCTGCACATGTATATACTTTGACCATTCATTCATCTAATCTACTGCAAGCATGAAAATATAATCATTCAACACATAAACACAAAGATTGGTAACCCAGAAACCTTCCAAATAGAAAGTAAAACTGGGGTGGGGATGGTACCCACAAAACTTTGGTACTGCAGTATAAAGTTGG
>MU226422.1:115261-128909 GCA_018584345.1 Thuja plicata | reverse complement strand
TACAATACTCGGCATCGTCATGCTCTCGGTAAGAGTAGAAGCTCGGTCCATACTAGTCCCGAAGTGTAGCTTGGAACTCGGTAGCCGTTGGTGACTCAGTAGATATAGTGTCACTCGGTAACCGCTGATGACTCGGTGGAAACTGATTTCTCGGTTGGCTTCAACTGATGGCTCGGTAGTTACAGTGAAGCTCGGTGACTACCGTCTGCTCGGTAAATGTTGCTCTTCTCGGTAACCGCTGAACTATTCATATGCTCGATGACTACTGTTCTGCTCGGTTTGAACTGTTTACCGCTGAGCTTTACAAAGTGATTGCTGAATGCTCGGTATAAGCTATGGACTGAGTGATGAGCTCGGTAAGCATTCAGAATCGAATAAGTGTTTTCACTGATGACAAATATAATATAATTCCAACAATTTCTCTCCACCTTTTCTTTACACCAACTGCGGGAAGAGTGAGAGTTTATTCTTTGAACCTTGAATCTTTGCAAATCCTCTACCACCATACTTGTATGTATGACATTTCCCTTCCCAACACCCTTCATCGTCGTCAGACTAACATGCCACCCAAATCACTAGCCTTGAGGTTACGTTAGCACCACATCACCATACCTCATGGGGTCATATCAAATGCCACCTTGGATAAGGAGCTGACTAAGGTATTACCTCTCGATAAATATGGGAAATTTTGAAGTTGCAAAAATTCAACAATTTCTTTCGAATAATTGAAATAATTTTTATCAATTTTCCAAACATGGGACCTTCCACTGACAATGGAATTGAGTATTATCTGCGAGTCACATTTAAGGTGCAATTGTTCCACCTAGATTCATTTTTCATCTCAACTGGAAACAGGGCCACTTGTGCCTCTTATTCATTGTCGATTCCATCTACCATTCTTTTGGATTCAATTGACAAAATATTGCATGTTGTATCTCTCACCACACACCCTGCACCTAGCACCGAGTTACCCTTTGATGCTCCATAAAATTTTATTTTGACCCATCCTTCATCAAGTTTTACCACTCCACATCATCCCTCTTTTGTCTAGTAAGATCAACCCTTTTTTTCCCATTAACAAACCTATACTTTAGCAAGGGCCATTACCTCTGAAGAATAGTATCAGAAAAGATAAATGAGTACTTACAAGAATTATGGGATGCCACTACAAAATTTACTAGCTTGGAGATGGATTTCTCATTTCTCAAACATAGTCATTCAAGTGCTTCAAACTTTCCTTAAAAAAATTGTCGTTTTGGTTCTTTCCAGATCTCTCATATAATAGATGATGGGAAGATATTCTAGATACATGAGAAAGAAGACTTAGCATTGGGGACTTTCCTGGATTGGAACATCTCCTTGACGTTGGAAGGAAAAGCACATCTCATGTTAAGTTTATTAAGCACATAGTTTTAACAAGCAACATAGGCCTTTCAATGGAGTAGCAGATGGTCAATTGTTTCATCCTTCTATCTACACAAAATGCATTTAAAAGGTCCATAGAAACCATACTACATCAACCTCTCTCTAGTTAGAATCTTCCCTTTTATAGAAAGCTAAGAGAAAGTTCTCGCATTTAGGATTCAATATTTGTTCCTAAACAAATGATTCATTTCTTAATCTGCAACCCTAGATGCATCTACCAATAGATATCCTATCTTGACCGAATATTCACATTTTTTTTTGCCCCACACCAAATCAGTTCATCTCTGTCTCAAGATAGTAGGAATATCCTACTTTTCATCATACCTTTCAACTCCACTAGTTCTCCCCCTGAAAGAGCTAAATATCTACAATCTTTTCATCTCCGTTTCACCCCACCTTCATTTTCCTCTTTAATGATGAAATCAACCACTTTTTTACCCCACCCACTTTCAATTTTATGTTTTATTTGTCTGTTATACTCTCCCATATAAGTGAAAGAAGGTTTTCCTTCAAAGGAATCATCCAAGAAGTTTGCATTTTCTCCATCCCCCAATTTCCATGCACGATATGATATATAATTAAAGGCCTACAACTTATCATCAAATTCTAGATTGAGGACCTCTTTGGTGGATCCAAAGTGGTAAGAACTCGCTCTCTAGATTGATTGTCAATGTATTTATGAGCAAGGCCATTGGCCCATTTCTGGTTGGGATTTATGTGCATTATCCAAATTAATTTTGACCCCATGGCTTCATTCATCAAATTTCATTGCCTCAAACTTGCTCCCCCAAAATCTTTGGGTTTACAAAGTTGATCCCACAATAATAGAGGAATTTTGTCTTGTCCTTGGCTTCTGTTCCAAAAGAGATTCCTCATCTTTTGCTCAATGGATTTGATGATTTTTGTCAAGATTTTTATGCACATAATTGAATAAATAAGAATAGCCAATATCACTAATTTAGCATAAGAATGCATCCAACAGAGGAAATCCATTAAATTTTCTACCCTTCAAGTTTCCCCAAACAATTTTCAAGGAGCTTTATCCATAAAGTTGATTTGCTACGCCACCAAATAGTGGTAATCCCTAAAACTTCCCTAGAAGTCTACCCAATTTCACTTTGATATTTTTACTAATTGTCTACTTCTTGCTTGAGTCCGCGTTGAAAAAAATAACCTCCAATTTGTGTTAGTTCACCACTTGACCCAATAGAGAAAGTATTTATCAAGTGTTTCCTTCATGAACTTGACCTCCCCGAGTGATGCTTCTCTTGTGAGACAAGTGTCATATATAAATTATTGATGGGAGGAGGCTTCCAAACCTTGCACAATACTGATACCTTTCTATCTCCCTTCTCTATGACTCTTTGCAATAAGCCTCCCCAAAAATTCATCCATAATGATAAACTATGATGGTGATAAAGGATCTCCCTGTTTGATGCCTCAAGAATATTCAAATAAACCTTGTGGGATACCATTAACAATGATTGAGAATCTAGGTGTGCCTATAAAACCCCTAATCCAAGCCACCCATTTCTCATCAAAGCCAAAACACTTCAAGACATGAAAAATGAAAGTTTGGTTGACATGATCATATGCCTTCCTTATATCCAATTTAACTATCATTCTATCTGTATGGGCTCTTCCCATTGAATGTATAACTTCATGTACAATAATAATGTCTTCAACATGCTCTCCTTGGCAGAAAACTACTTTCTTCCTCTAAAATGAGGTGGGGCAGTGAAGGATTTAGTCTATTGGCAATCACTTTGGTGATAACTTTATATGTAATATTGCATTATAAGGATATTGGCCAGAAATCCTCAAAGGTTCCAACAATATCTTTCTTTGGGACTAGAGAAATAAAAGTGTTATTGATATCCCTACACATGTAAAAATCCCCCCTTGATTCTTCAAAAACCCTGAGGAAATCATTATTGATTGTCCCCTAGGCCTTTTGAAAGAAGACCACTGGAAAACCATCCAGTCCCAGGGATTTATCACTTCCAAGTGAGAAAAAGAGGCTTTCACCTTCTCCATTGTGTCTGGTTTCATCAAAATATCATTTTATTTATTGCATAATAACTTGGGAATGATAGCTTCCACTTCATCCAGATTAGTCCCTACTACATTATCAGGAGATATGAGTGAAGTAAAGTACCTATTTTCCTCCTTGTTGATGTCTTCCCACTTTGTAAGAAGCACACCATTTGTATCCTTGATCACATTTATTTTATTCCTAAGATGCCTTGCCTTAACCGAATAATAAATAAACATTGTATTTTTATCACCTGCCTTAAGCCAACAATCCTTGGATTTTTTCTTCCAAGACAATTTTTCCCGAGCAAGTACCTCTGAAAGCTCATTCATCAATTCCTTTTCTTTTTGAAACTCAAAACCTGCCATCCCATAAATAATTAGTATGAAATTTAGGCCTTCTATTTCCTTCCCAATCCTTTATTTATATACAAATATATCCTTGAAATTGTTCCTATTCCATTCCTTTAGTCTTTCTTTGATAAATTATAATTTTTTGAAGAAACCAAAAGCCTTTGTACCTTCCACTTTAGGAGTATTCTTCCACCAATAGTCTATTAAATGAAGTAGTTTGAGGTCTCAAAACCATATAAACTTGAACTTGAAAGGAGACTGAATGGGGGACGAGACATCCTATAAATAAAGGACAATTGGAAAATGATCTAAACATGAAAAGGGCAGGATGAGAGATTCAAATATATAGGAGCACTCTTCCTAGTTTCCAACCACAAAATAATGATCCAATTTCTCTACAATATTTGAAAATCATTTTCTCCTCTTTGTCCATGTAAAATTTCCTTCCTTGGGAATAATTCATATTGTTGTGAAAGATAAAATTTTGAAAAATTAGTTTGTACTATGTTAAACACTTGTCTGCACCCACTTTTATCAGAAAGAATCCTAGTGACATTTAAATCCCCACCTAGGATAAGAAGAGACGAACCCATATTTTGTATACAATTAATTATCTACTTCCACACTAATTTTATGAGCTATTCTAGTTGGGCCATGAACATTGAAAAAATATATATCCTTGTTGACAGCTCCCATGTGTACCTTCACCAATTGGAGATGGGTCCCTTTGTTGAATTCTTTGAAATCAACTTTATGAGGATTCCAAAGAAAATCCAATCCTCCTAACGCCCCCATAGAATCAACACTAACACCATCCCACATTCTCCATTTTCTAATAAAAATATTGAACTCGCCCTTATTAAGCTTTGTTTTCTGCAACAAAATGAGATCTGGTTGTTCCTAGTCAAAAGATATTTTGATTAGGAACCTTTTGTCAAAGGCATTGCAGCCTCTAACATTCCAAAAAATGGAATTCATGGCTTCTTAGGAAGGGAAAAGTCCTTCCTAGAATGTAGCATACTTTGTCCTTTGGTGCTACCAGCCAGTTCCAACTTGAATTTTGCAGATCTAGGACCTCTTGTCCGCTTCTCAACAATCTTGGATTTCTTAAGTTTGGTTTATATTTGACTCACTATTCTCTTCTCCAAAATGTCTTCTTCATTTGTAGTTAAATCCCCATATGACCATGATAGACTTGTATCCTTCTTATCAAGAACATGCTTTATAGATCTAGTTACCACCCTTCTCAAAGTTGCATCTCCCAGAAAGCCAACCTATGGTGGCATTTAAAGCGTTTCTTCACTAAAGTGATTCAACTCCCTGCTACTAAGGGAAGAGAGTGCAATGTTAACCTCAAAAGTAACCTGTAAATGAGCCAAATCACTAAATCCATAAACTAGTATCATTATGTGATCTAGTCCTTCTTCACTGGGACCATGGATGAGAGGTGATTTCATAGGAGAGTGCAAAACATCCATCCCAATCATGTGTTCAATAGGTTCTTCTTGTGGGCCAACAAATTTAGCTTCATTCGCATGCCAAAGTTCATATGTGTTCTTCTCAACACAAGTTGTTACTAGGGAAAGGATCTCCATTTTCCCTTCATCATCACTGGGTTACTCCTAAGTATGGTTAAAAGGATTATTTGATGCTCCCTCGCCAAAACTAGTAGGACCCTTCCCTTCCTTCCCCAATATGTTTGAAGGAGCTCCATTATCATCTTCTCCCTCGAATAAATTTGGCATCACCTTCTCACCTTTACTTAGAATCTCATTTACAATCTATTTCTCCAATTTGGGTACTCTACCCCAAAATATTATAATGAGTCTCTACACCCCTTATTAGTTTTTTGCTCAAATTCTTGCCTTGATTTCCTTGTTCTGGCTCCACACAAATCTTAACCTGAGCATCTAGTGGGTTTTTCTTACCTACATCATCATTTTCCTTTGTTCTCATACTATCCTTTTGCATATCCAGTCTCTCATTTTCTATCAGGTGAATGATTTGTTTCAATGAAAGCTTAATTCACTCCTAGCTTCCCTTTTTTAGATTTGGAGCATTCCCACTTTGAGTCCCCTAAACACTTGTAGGATTTACACTTGTCCACAAATTATTCAACCTCTATACTTTTCCTCTAGACCTCAGCATTAGAAACCAACTCAATAATATTTGGAAGTGGTTGTATTTGGCACCATCAAATGCATATTCTTGCATAAACTAAAATATTTTCTTTCTACTCCCTCCCCAACTTTAAGAAACCTTCCCAACTTATTCCCGATCATTCTTAGCATCTCCATATCCCAGTATTCAAAAGGAAGATTATATAGCCAAATCCAAATAGGGATTTCATCTATTGTGGCCTTCAACATGTTGAAGTTTGGCTCCCATTCTCTAATATATACCCCATACCACCCATCATGTGTGGCCATTTATCCAAAATCCATTGTTTCGCCTGTCTAGTTTCACAAATAACCAAAGAAAAAGCATTTGGTAGGATTTTTAGCTCCACTTTAAATAGCTAGGAATCTTCACACCACTTTCTAATTCTAGAAATAGTTGGAAATTTTCTTATCCATTTCATGAATAGGCCCTTTTCTCTCAACCAAGATACAAAATCACTCCAGCCTGTATTATCTACACTGATCAAAACTTAGGGCCTTTAGTGTGAGACAAAGCATACCTTGGAGGTTCCTTCTTGGCTATTGTTGCCTTTGGTTCTACAATAGTTCGTCTCTCTTTGGTTGCCACACCCTCTTTTCCACTTTTCTCTAGTTTCAAGTGTCTCTTTCCAGTAGACGTCCATAGTCGTTAACTGGCCATGACCACTCCCTATTCTTCCCGTCTTGCATATTATCACCCAGGAAGGGTTTACCAGTCCCATTCCCTATCCACTTTCCTAAAGATAGATTTTATACCTACCGAATCTGTCCTGGTGGTCTCCAAGTAGCGGCAAGTTTGTTCGCTCTAACACGTTGGAGGTCTTGATCCCCCCATGTCTGGTAGAAACCTGGCTTCCATATAAAACCCTTCCAATGGATCCATCATCCTCCTCTCATTCTCCCTTCTTTATTTAGTAGCTATATTTCTAACTTGGTGTGCTTTGAGTCCAACTATGTAATTATTTTCTCATTAATATTTGAGTTTTATTATTAATTTAGACTGGTTTTGGATTTAACTATGGAATTTTTCTACATTATCTTTGGATCCTAGTCCATGGTCTATGTTGAATAAAGATTACATAGTTAAATCTGGAAGCACTCTAAATTAAATCTACATGGAATGTGGACAAATTGTGCCAGTTAGCTCTATTGTTGTAATTTTATATTTATGTTTTTCTATTAAATCACTCATTAAAAGAATTCAAAAATTGACGAAAACAACTTTATACTCTATACTTCAGTTCTAATATAAGTTTGTCTTGCATTATTCTAGACATTATTACTTCACAATAAAAGTAATTGCACCCTTTAGAGTTGTTCATTTTCACTCTAAATGAAATTTAAATTCTATAATTTTTTTTCATATATAAAAAATTTAGAGGATACAAAAGTCAAAATAAATCTTATATTGTCACCTAATCGTAGTTATTTGTATTTTATAAAAAGAAAAATAAGTTTAACCTATACTGATTTTAAAAATTCATGCATATGATGTTTGTTGTGTATAGTATTGAAGTATACTTCTTTTATCTTATTTTGTGGTTTGCATAATATTTATGTTTGACTTGTAAACATAGTTTAATCCTATAGTTGGTAGATGTGTAAAAAAGTTCTTATTGCATAAGATGAGAGCAATTTCTAATGAATTTGTCCTCATTTTTATATGTGTTGAAGTAGGAAATGGGAAAACAAAGCTAAGAATATAAGAGGAACCACCAAACTCAGATACAAAGCTTAACAACCTACTAAACCAATGGAGAAATGAATTTGAGATGTAATAAAATAAAATCCAAATCAAACCAAGAAGACATCTCATTCACATGATCTCTATTGTCCTTATTCTTCTCCAAGAGTGCTCCAGATTTGTAATGTGTACGAAGATAACTTGAAAGCATGACACTGATAATGATGAGAAGAAAATTGAGGATTTTTTGGTTTGAAGAAATGAGGACAAATGATTATAATCTATATATATTAAGGATTGTTTGGATGGATGATATTGATTTGAGACTCAAGATGTTCAATGGATGAGATTAAATGACACTCAAAATTGCCATTTGAAAGTGAAGGAAAGACAAGTTGAGTGAAAATAAATAAATAAAACTATTTATTTTTAATTACAGATGTCATTTCAAAAGTGGAGGAAAGATGAGTTGAGTGAAAATAAATAGCTTGAAACTATTTATTATCAATTACAGCTTCCATTTCAAAAGTGGAGGAAAGGAAGAGTGAGGAATAAGTTGATTGGAGAAAGATGAGTTAAAATGGAAAGAGGGAAAAGTTAAGTCGGAAGATAAATTAACAAGAGTAAGAAGTAGAGGAGGAAGTAGAAGGAGGAAAGAGTTAAGCGAGGAACAAAATGGAAAGAGGAAGAGTTAAGCGGAGGGAAATTAATAAATTAAATTTATTAATTTCCACCACACATTAGTATATAGTAATTAAGAATTAAATAAATTAGAATTTGTTTAATTCCAAGAAATTGAAGAAAAGGCAATTAGGTGGAGAGAATTAATAATAAAAGTTATTAATTCCTCCACACATTAGTAATTAGCTAATTGAATAAAATTAAATTTATTTAACTATGGAGTTAGGATGAAATGAGAAAAGTAAACAATAATATTTATTTATTCTTAGAGGAAAAGTCAGTACATAGAATTAAATAATCAAACTAATTATTTAACCCTAAGGACAAATTAGGACAATTTAATGCCAAGGCAAGATAGATTGAATAAATGATAAAATTATTTAATCAAAAGGCAAAATGATTGATTTAGGTCAAATCAATAGAAATAATTAGTTATTAGATGAATAGTTAAAATTATTTAAAAGGGGGGGAAAGACACGACATCATATGAATAATAAAGATCAACCGACCAACATAGAGGAAATGTTAGCAAAATGCACCGTTGCAAGCAGTAATTGATTTTTAGTATCTACATTTTGCCCCTCTTTGAGACAACGTGATCCTAAGAAATATTTCATTGAAAAATGAAAAAATCAATGATCTAGTGGAGTGAGGGATGGAGGTAGGACGCCCCCTCAAAATATTGGGTGAATTTTTTTGAAATGAGGCCAATTTTTTGAAAATGAATGCAAGGAATGATGAACAAAGAAACTAGTAGAAAAATGAAGAATAGTTATCAGTGGTGATGTCTAGCTTTTGTATTTATGTACTTTATCATTATAGAAGTTTATTAATGTGTAAAAGGGATACTTTGCACCATGACATATAAAATCAGGGCGAGAATACTATCCCATTGTAGAAAACAAGTAGATTGTAGACAATGAATGTTTCCATCCATCCTAAAATGTTTGTATGTTAAGGGTTGAGGTATGTGTGACAGTCACAAGCATAATAATCCATGACTTTAGGCTTTCATAGGATCTTTTCTAAAAGGGAGCATGCCAACATAGACATCTAAAATATACTTTCCCTGGAACTTCATGAAAAAGCCCCTTAAACATAAGACAAAAATAAAAAACCCATGAACCATCCTAGCCACTATAATCACTTGTGGATATCATTGAGTAGCATAGGAACATGACCAAAGATAAATCAATAAAAGATAAACTCACTGGTCCAAGTGAGTTAATATTCATTTTGATCTTGTTGTTAAAGTTGAATGTTTGTGATAGAATAATCATGATGTCTCGTAACAAGGATGAATAACCCTATCTAAGACAGATTCAATTTGGTTTCAAGTATTATGCACCCTATATAAGACAAATGATAGTGATAAAGGATTGATTGATGTTTGAAATGAATATTTTGATCTATTTGGATTGTTGACTAGTTTTATAGTTTGTCAATTATCGTTTGATTTGTTAAGCATAATATTTTGTGTGTCTTCATGTCTGTGTCTACTTTAATGTCTATCTTCGCAAGGGACAATTTATTGATGAAATTAAATGATTTATTTAAGAAAATTTTCTTTTAATTTTTAGGCTTTTTGGGTTATTTGATTTTTTGTGATTTATAGGGTTTTTCACCGTTTACCATATTTTGTGAATGTTTTTGTTCTTTTTCCAGGACATTTTGTAAATATTTATTAATTTTTTTAATTTTTAGGTATTTTTCTAGCAAGATGTATTTATTTGCTCCCAATATCTAGCAAGGCATGGACATTATGAATTGATGAATGGAATAGTGGAAAGGAAATGGATAGAGGAAAGATGGTGGTAGCTTATAATGACATCAAAGATACTTTTGTTTTTTAGGACTATTTGACGATGGGATAACATATTTTTCAAGCTAATGGATTGGACATGAAAAGATAAAGTGATGGTAGGATGCACTAAATGACATGTAGTCCACAGGAATGGACATGTCAAGAGGTTTTTGAAAATATATTTTACATTTTACTTATTTAGCTTTGATCAAGATCAAGGGATGGATTTGGTTAGGATAAAGATAAGACATGGATAGGATAAGCAAGATCAGGATTGGATAAGATAAGGGATATGGAATGAAGGGTTTGATAAGGTAAGAAATGTGGACTAAAGGAGTGTGGATAATGTAAGAAGATAGGATGCATGATGCTTATGAAGATCCTTATCATTTTCAAGATCAAAGATGAAAAAAAGGAATATAGATGTAGATAGAATAATGGATATGAGTTGGGACAAAAGGTAACGAAGGACATAATGTCCATAATAGATGACATGATGAAATATATGAAACCTACCCCCGAGTCTAGAATGGAAGAAGATGATGGATTACACATGGTGCCTATTTTCCAATTTTTCATCATGGTACTATTGACAAGTGGTGACTGATCATGCTACTAGGCTTACATTTTGGTGACTCTTTCAATTCTGTTTCCTTGCCAAATCAATCAACGAGGGAGAGAAAGGGGGAAGATCCCCTCCTATGGGTCTCGAGGATATAACCGCCCAGTAGGGGGCCAAAGATGGAGCCATTGGTAGGATTTTGGGGGCAATTCCCCTAGTGTAGGCTACTAGGGGTAGTGCCCCCAAGCCAAAATTGCCTATTATTTAATAAAAGAGTTGGATATTATTTTGGCATATAAACTGACCTTTGTAAATGTCCTTAAGGCCTATAAATTAGTGATTGTATAATATAAAAGAGATCATATTGTAATTTTCTCTTCACTAGATAATATAAATAAGTGGACGATTGTTTCTCCAATGGATGTAGTCCACATTAGGTGAACCACATTAAATCTTTGTGCTATTATATTTTATTATTTTGCCTCTCTTATTCTACATTATATTTTAATATTTTTAATTGTTTTTTTTTTCCTTAAAACCTCAATAGGTACTTACCCAAAGCCATTGTTTGATAGGTTTTCACTATAGGGCACATTATTTCTCTTTACTTTTTATTCTTCTTCTTCTTCTTTTTATCTTTTGACTTTTTGACATTTTGTAGAAGATAATGGATGAGTGGTTGGAGATAGAGGAAGGACTAAAGTGTCTTATTCATCATATGGTACCCTTCAAAGATGTGCTACAATGGACCATGGACATTGATGGTATACTCAAAGATATTGGTAGGGTAATGGAAGGGAAATGAAATGGATGATTGCATGGAATAGTGGTTAGGAATTATGCAATGGATTGTAAAGGATGGAAAACATGCGTTGGATAATAAATGGAGCATAGGAAGACTTGTTTTTGAGTGGATGAAAATGTGGGAAATAATAACACTGACACACACCTTGAAGGGTGATAGAGTGAGGGAGGAAAAGTAGATTTTGGATTTTTGGATTGTAATGGATGAATAGACGTGGACATCAGGATATTAGGATGAAAAATGGACATGAAATATGGGACATTGGATGATTTTTATTTACGATGTTGTGCTTTATGAGCCACTTAGGAATCTACATGGTTTTTTATTTTTCACTTTTTGGTGGTTCCTTGGAACCGATTACTTCTACAAGCAACTTAGGAACCCATATGACTTTTGATCTTATTTTTTCTCAATGGGCCTTTGTGGCCTTTTGGATATTTATTTTTATTTTTGGATCATATTTTTCTCTATTTTTACATGTTGATTCTAGATGAGACATGTTGATCTTGGAATGTAAGTGGATTTTTGGACATATAGATTTTATGCTTGGCATCCAAATTTCTTCTAAGAGGAATGAGATTCATGGGTGGATAGGAATGATATGGAAGTATTTTGGATGAGTTAATGCATGTAGATGGTTGGAAGGTTCTTAAAGATGTGTGCCTTTGCAAATATTGATTTATGAAAGGATAAGTGATATTTGAGCTAGTGGGCAGAGGTACATAAGGACATAAGATGGATGGAAGGGGTGAAGGGGAAGGTGTATGTTTAGATTTAGATTTAGTAGGGATGCTAATGTCTTGAGAGTAAGATATATAATGAGGCCATGGTCATCAATATTTTCTTTGATATAAAGGGGTTCTAATATGAAAGTGGAGGAACCCATTTGATATGTAAGTGGTTCATGAAAAAATTATGCATAGGTGTTGAGATAATGAGGGGGACTAGGATGAATAATGGGTTCTTGAGGTGGAATAGGAGGAATGAAAAGATCATTTGGGAAGATGGGATCTTGTGGGAAGCATGGAGGTTTTGCATGTACATCCGAATAACTAGGCGAAACTAAGAACCAATCCACAAATAATAAAAATTATGTCTATATTAGATATCAATGTTAATGATATATTTTATTAAGAAATTATGGATTTATCTTTAATTCTATAATATGTTTGTGTTATGGAATAATTGACTTTTGAATAATTTAATTATCAATCCACAAAATAATCATGTCCAGTCATCTAAAATTTATAAAGAGATAATTTCTAGGATCATAAATAGGATGTCTATATTCTTTGGTAAGCCACTTTGGTCTTTTATTTATCAATTGCATGATTCACATTTCCCTTGTGGCGAATTCATCATCACGTTCCATGCTTGTAGTGAGTTTTGTTTGATGCTAGCTTTCAATTCCCTTGCGAGTTTTAATTGTTAGCCTCCATTAGGCTTCCCTTTCAAGTTTATAAAAACACCTAACTTTTTTGTACCAATCCCACTTAAGGGTGTTGGTCAGCTAATGACGATCTTCCATGCAAACATATATATTTCATAAAATATACGTGACTTGAAAATTACCATTTTTTAAATACGTGTATGAGTTATTTGTAAGTTCATATATATAACAAGGACGCATAGCGTCTAGTTCCTGCCTAAGTCCTAAAGATTAAGCCTTACGAGATTTGGCTTGATGAACATTAAATATTAAATAGTAAATATAATCATTAATTATAGATGAACATTAAATATTAAATAGTAAATATTAAATGAAGATTTCTATTACAGTATCATATTCAAGTAGTTAATGATATTTAAATTAACATTGTTTTGGTATTTTTTGTGCACTGTTATGAATCTAATAATATATTATATCAATATAATATATAAAAAACTATATTAATATTATACTATTAAGTGAATATTAATATATAATATAATTAATTAGTTGCAATAAACATATTATAAACAATAGTAGCAAAAAAACAATAATAGAATATTCAAAATATATTAGAACTATATAAATGTAAAAAGTTGTCAAAAAATAAAATGTTATGATTGGACAACTAAAATGAAAATATCTCTTACAAAAAGGCAAAAGCCTCACATACTACTGTAGTCACATTCAACCAATAAAATTAGAGATAAA
>MU226422.1:99095-111966 GCA_018584345.1 Thuja plicata | reverse complement strand
AATATATTATATCAATATAATATATAAAAAATTATATTAATATTATACTATTAAGTTAATATTAATATATAATATAATTAATTAGTTGCAATAAACATATTATAAACAATAGTAGCAAAAAAAAAAATAGAATATTCAAAATATATTAGAACTATACAAATGTAAAAAGTTGTCAAAAAAAAAAATGTTATGATTGGACAACTAAAATGAAAATATGTCTTACAAAAAGGCAAAAAAAGCCTAGATAAATAATTCCTATTACAATATAGAAAATTCAAAATATATTAAAACTATACCAATACAAAAAGTTGTTGAAAAATACAATGATATGATTGGACAACTAATACAAACAGTAGCATTACAATGAATGCTATGAATGCTATAATATCCTGCCTACGGAGGAACTAATAATTATACTTTATTTGTAATATTTTCTTCTTATTCCAATTAAAAAACAACTATACTTCAATTGTTACATATATTTATTTAATCCATGTAAGGTCCCTTTTCATTTTCAATAGAAAGCTATTCCAACAACATGGTTACTTTACTTTTATCATTATACAAAGAAGACAGAAAAGTGAAAGTGTATAGTATAATAATTTGTAATTTAAAAATGTATATGTTAGTTGAGTGCCCCACATTAAAGTGCTGCCACGAACCCGTATATTCGAGAGATCACATCTATCATATCGAAAGACTAAATATATCACCTACGTAAACATACTCTAACAAATTGAGAATTCATGGCGTCAATATTTGGTCGGCCATATAAATACAGCCTTCATTAGAGGAGTTTAAAAGTAAATCTTCATTTTTATTTTATTTTATTTGGGAGGAGTTATTAATACTATTGTAATGAATTTTTGTGATAAATTTTTTTTATTTCAATCAATTGTAATTAGCTATTTTTATTTTTCAATTTTTTTAAAATTTTTTCTAAAGTATACATGAAAAATTTTTAGTAGTCAAATTTATGATATAATATTAGACAATAATAAACAAACTATATCAACTAATTATAATTAAATATTTTTTATTTTTGAATTTTCTAATTTTTTTAAAAGTATACATGTGAAATTTATAAGTTACAAAATTTTATTAGAATTAAAAATCATGTATCACTTTAATTTTAATTCTATCTATCTTGACAAATAAATAAATACTTCGTTACTATATAACACTTGTTTATTTTGATCAAAATTTATAGTAAAAGAATCATAATCAACAAATAGACAGTCAATAATTAGAAATAAGGATTAAGATTCTTAAAAAGTGACTGTAATAATTATCTGATCTTATAAATGTCATTAAAATTTCCCATTTATCTGATAACTTTATGAAGTAACAACAATTATGGGGATTCCGCATAATGGTGGGCACAAAAGCAGAAGTCCTTTTTTTACGTTAGAAAGGATGGGAGAAAGCGAAAAAAACATTTGCAAGAGTTTAAAAAGTTATGTACCTGGGCCAAAAATCCTCCGATTGCTGGACCGATAATCAAACCGATTCCCCATGTCGTTGTCACCTTTAAACATAACACAAAACCAGTTTAAATCATTCTTCATTAGAGGCTTACGTTTTTGTCATAAACCAAGCATTTTTTTTCTTATAGCAACCACTAAAATCATTACCCTATTCTAAGCATTGATTTGGTTAACTACGGGTCTTGTACGATTTCAATCCAAATTTAGAATGTATTGTTTAATTCCTACCATTCACAAAAACATATATGTAGTATGTTATTTTCATTGGGATGTGGTTAAGTTCGAGATAGAATATACTGTTGACCAAATTTGAAAAATCTGAAAACATTTCAACATCTGTTCTTCATGATCTACATATTTTGTGGTAGAAAACTAAAAAAAATTTGCCAAGAACTTACTGATGTTTGCTTCGTAATCACAATGTAATGATTGTTACAAGAATTAATTTTCGTTGAAATAATGAACATTGTTCATGATATACTGTAGAATCAAAGCAACTAGCACAAACTTCTAATTACTACTAATTAGAGTAAAAATCTTGAGTGTTGTAGATGATTGATGTTTCCAAGATTCTTTAGGTAAGATGACTTTTTTTTAGTTTTATTGCGGCTTCAGCTTTTTAGCTTTATTTAGGCAGCAGTTTTATTGCAACCATGCAAGATTGAAGTTTTAGAGAAGTCTGTTTTTAAAATAAAACATATAATTGGAACTGGAATATGAATAAGGATTTTAACAATTTTTAAAATAAAATATATAATTGAAACTGGAATATGAATAAAGATTTCATTATGTTAAAATCTGTGTATTCTTAGAATTTTTTTAATATTTCCCTGTTCTCCAGATTTTACGAGTGCTAAAGTGCTAAAGAATAAAATTCAATGTAAAAATGAGTTGCAGTAAGAGGGCATTTGTTGTTATACATACAATTGACAGGCCTGCTGCATGATGTTCCTCTCTCGAGACTTCCGTTGCATATGCCTGCAGTTCAGTCATATTCATATGCCACACTTCATATAAGACCACTCTGAAGATAACAAAATAGCCTTTCAAACTTCATACAGTGGTTAGGGTTTGTAGGGTTTGTAGTGTTTAGATGAGAGAGACAGAATGGCCACTTACTTTTATTGTACCAATCAAGCCATTAAAAGACCCAAGCAAAAATCTAGTTGAAATGGCCATCCAATAGTTTACACTCAGCCCGAACAAGGTATTCAATACGATTCTGCATTCATATTCAGCAGATCATAACAGAGAAAGTAGTGAAATATGATAAAAGCAGCACGCTTAGTTTTTTTGGTAGTGTTAATGGTGTATTATACTGACATAGAGATGGCACCAACGATTATAACAGGCTTGCGGCCATATCGATCTGCAGCAACTCCCCATACCACAGAAAACAGAAAGCGTCCCACCATGAAAGATGATCCTGCACAAACAGTTGCCCAAAACCATTAACACACTGTCCAATAAAGATTATCAATAAAAAAGAGATGGACTTTAGATTTTTCAATTTTTTTATGAAAATATATTAGTATATATATAGATGTGGGCATCTCTGTTTTTATATAGCATAGCAAATTATAATGATTTGGGTAAGAATCCATCAAAATTACAAGCCTTCTTTGACTAAGCAGCAATGTGCAGGGGAACAAGTCCTGTCAAATTCACTCTAGAGTCAAACCTGACCCAATTGCATTTCAAAAGATTTAGAGTCAGACCTGACCCAAATGCTTTTCAAAAGATTTAAACCTTAATAGATGCCTTTGTATATCTCATACCAATTTTTTAATTTTTCAAAAGTTATATATATATATATATATACTAATTTTTGAAAATGACCAGCCTATGGATTTTCAAGAAATGGGAGAGATGATTATTTTTCCTGCAGGAAACTAAGAAAGATGAAAGTTAATACCAGAAAAGTAGACTCACCAAGGATACCAGCATACGTTGCTATATCTTCATATCTTTTTGCTATGTTAAAATCTTTAACCTGCAAATTGCAAAATAGTCATGTATAAACTCAACTAAACTGAAATTTTAACTATTGGCTAGTTACAAACTCTGATGGATGTTTAAGGACTCCTGTAGATTCTCTAAAGCAATAGTTTCATCCCTTACTACCTTTTTGCAGCTTACCATAAAATAGAGGAAGGGAAACAATGAAGATATGGGCAGAGCTGAAAACACACAATCCAAACAAATTTGTATTAGAATTAGATCTGAGTATATAAGGAAATTGTTCTAAAAGCCAAGCTTCTGTACTTTGATTGCTACATTTTCTAGATTAGCCTGATAAAAGTTAGAGAGATAACAGCAGTCTAAAGATAAGAGATGTTTTATATAGTCTTAGGCACAGACAATTTTTACAAATTTGGATCTAACTTGCATCTAATTGAAATCAATTCCAACTCTTAGAACCATACTCTAACCAACCGTCAGAACTGAAACTAACACTGTCAGCAACATGTTTATGTATCTATTCATTAATTTTAACGCTTCTTTTTAATGAAGTTTCTATGATATCTAGCATATTCCCACATATTACAAATCCTCTCTTTAACATCCACTAAGTTATCAAATAGACATGCCATTAACCTTTAGACCTCAAGCACCTCTCCTGAAACACCTAAATTAATAAATGTTGAGAAACCTTAATTTCTTCTAACACCCTTTTTAAACGTCTTTCATGATCATTTCAAAAATTAGATGATTTGTTCGTTAGCTTCATCAATTTCATCAATAGCAATACCAACATCTCTCTTTGCACTCTCCCAAACAAAACATATAATCTAGTAGAAACCATTTCTTTTCAACAAATCTAAAAGACTAATATTTAGAAAAATCTTTACTCTCCCTTCAAATAGACACTTTCACATTACAAAAAAATACTTTTTTTTTCATCTGGCACTCTGAAGAACTTCTTTTCAATAAGAGAAAATAGTCACTCTTCAGGTGGATCTCTTTTTCTTTTGAAGACTTCATCACATTTGAGCTCATAAACCAGCCTACCACTCCTATGGTGTTCACTCAATAAGAGACTATATCTTCTACCCCATGAGATTCAATTCTCAAGTTTCTCTCATTTCTCTGAGCATTCCTGTGGTGGAGTTACACCCAACTCTGCTCTGATACCATGATAAAGTCTAGAAAGATAACAGAAATACAAAGACAAAAATAAAATTTTCCCATTTAGCTCATATAGTTTCAACCATAGAATTTTACCAACAATAAAACCCATGACATAAAAAGCCAGGCCCAGACTGCAGCGAAACATGAATACTAATTCTGCACAACTAAATTGGTACAAACCCAAAAACTGAAATTCATATTTCAGAAATAGATTTTTATCAATCTACAAGTACTAACAATAAGTCCAACTGCATCTTTTAGTTAGATTCAAACTCATACTTAGATCATGTGCTGCTCTTGTAATGGTGAAAACAGAGTTTTGAGAAGATTAACTAAAGCAAATATTGAAAATATATATTGTCAATACCATTGACAAGCACGACCATCCCAACAAAGAAAAACTCTTTGAGCGGATAGCCTTTTTGTTGCTCTTTTTTATGCTCTAATTTGCATGCTTCACAGCCATGAAAGTACAGATCATCTGCTCTTTTCAGCAGAGGCTCATGCTGAGCATTACTGCTAGAAGAACCAGCCATTCTGTTCTGTTGAGGTTGCCAAGGATTTCTTTCACCCTTACAAACAAAAAACAAGGGGCTTGTTGATAATTTATTGGGTCTCAATCCATCGAAGCAAAATTTAAATTGCTTTCATGTGAAAGAAAAGATCTAACATATGGCCCCAGTTTCCTTTTGGCTAAATCCGATTGGATTAAATAAATAAAAATTGTTAGAGTTAGATTATTACTTTTTTAAGTACAAAAAATTAATAAAAGGGAAGATTCATTTCACCAAAATTAATTGTGTCATATAAAAGATCCATTTTATCGAATTTAACATCAGCTACATATTGTATTGGTTTCGACTTTTGAGCATATGGTATGCAAGCTATTCATTTCATGCATGAAAAGAAGATCTATTCCTTAAAAATCACCATCAGCTACATATTCTTCCTAAATGACCTTTTCAACTTTTATCATTACCAAGTACACACCATTTATCTCATGCAATATCGACAAGAACACCCATTCCATTGAAATCATCATCAGCTACATATTCTACCTAATTGATCTCTTCAACCTTTAATCAGCACGTTAAAGATCCATTGCACCTAAAATATTATCAGTTACATGTTCTACTTAAATGATCTCTTTAACTTTTAAATATCACGTCAAAAATCAATTTCATTCAAATTATCATCAGCTACATATTCTACTACAATACATACACCTTTTATCTCAACAAAGAAATCCATTCCATCAAAATCATCTTCCTCTTCATTCAAATTATCATCCTGAGCTACAGATTCTACTACAATACATACACCATTAATCCATTCCATCAAAATCATCTTCCATTACACATTTGACTCAAAATATTCCTGCAAAACTTTTAAGCTCACACTGTACACCTAATTTGTCTCCTTCATCCATTACTGTAATAATTGAAGCAAGTGCTGGGGACAGATCTCATACATGAGAAAAACGTTGTGAACTCATTTTCTCTTCTTTTTGTAGGCCTATTGAGAATTAAAAAGGAAAGGGAATAAACCTACCATCTATGACAGTATTGTGTGAATGCTTAGAATAGCAATTACAATTATGCAAAAGATCATTGAGAATGATGAAAGGGAAACATTGTAAGAGATTCCATTAAGGTAGTGGAGTTTGCTTTCATGCCATTAATTTGTCACGTTTGGCCTCTCTTTCCTAAGTATAGGAAAAGGAAAACAAGATATGACACAAGACATAAAGCAAGGTTTGGCCGCCATCAGTAAACCAAAAAAAAAAGAAAAAAAAAAGTAAAAGTTTGGCCACCATAAAAATAAACAAGCATATTGGCCAAGGTACAACTTCAGGTAACTTTTTAAAATTATTTAATATAATTTATTGTTTTTAATATTTAAATTATTTTAATATGATAGAGAATATACATCTAGATTTTATTTATATTTTTACTTTTAACTTAAATTAAAAGTTCATGTTACTAATAATCATTATGAGGTGGCTGGGAATCATTATTACGTTGTTGGGTAGTTGTGTTTTAGGTGTTGATTGTTTTAGTAAAGATTCAAATATTGTTTGAAGTGATTTTATATATGTATGATTGTTATATTGATTATGTGTATGAGTGTAAAGTGTAGTTGTTATCTATGTATGCTAGTTGTATTGGTTATGTCGGTATAATTGTTAGTTATAGTAGTTTACATTGATGGACTAGAGTAACAATATACAAGATGATCTAAAGATCATCAACACAATGTAAATAGTTCATAAGAGCCACAAATATAAATTGGATGCAAAAAAACCTGTTTATGCATCAACTAATAATAAATTGTCTCTTAAATATAAAATAATTAAAAAATGTTTATTATTATTTCATTTGAGCTCCCTTAATGAGCATTAGAGACTATAAAATAAAGTTTCATTATTCATTCATTCTCCTATTAATGAACACTGAGAAGATCTCAAAGTGTTGGAAACTAGGTAAGTGTAAAGGGATTTATAAATTTAAATTATATTACTTATTTGAGCCTTTGTAAAGAAGTATACAATCTCAAATCATCTTTTTTGAACGAACTCTTTAATATATAGCGATGTTAAATTTTAATATGCTTCTTGTTATGAAACATTGGATTCTTACTCATCTACTCAATACTCTAATTGTCATAATACAACATAATGTGACCATTTTGTATTTGATACATATGCTAACAATCTCCTCAACCATTCTACTTAGCAAGATATGAAGGTGATAAACATATACATAGCTTTTGGTGCAGAAAGTAATATAATAGGTTATTTCATGGTCTTTTAAGAAAATATTTATAAAATTAAAATTAAAGGTATAACCAGAAGTATATTTTCAATCATATTTAAAAATTTAATCAATTATCATATGTACGTATCCAAGTTTCCTACTAATCTATTATACTTTGATTCTAAAAATAGTGACTGCAATTCGATTTTCCTTATAGATGCTTGCAAATCCTCTAAATGGCACTCTAATGTGTCTTCTTAGGTTCTAAAATGAACCTAGAGACTAAGATCATTTCATGTAATATCCATTAACAAATATTTTCAACATATCTAAAATATTTTAGATTTATTTCAATTAAACTTTATCAAATAACCAAAAATAAGCAAACTAGTTTCAAAAAATAAACTTTGAACATGCAAGAATTTCAGAAAATATTCTTGAAATAGTTGCGGAATGGAATGTAAAAATCAATAGTAGGAAAAATATGTTATATTTTCTATCATAAATTGTTGTCAACAAACATATTTCATCTATTACAATTCCATACAAAATAGAGAGCTGAACTAGAACCAAATCTCACTATTGATTGTACTCATACTAAAAAAAAACTTAGCAAACTCCACAAATTAATTGAATTTGACTAATAATAATAAAATCACCTAAAATACAAAAAATCCATGGAATCAAAGCTTCCATAGAGTTCTAAAAAAAGAAACACACTCAGAAACCCATACTATAGCTTCAAACTGTCACCTACAACTTGTCAAACTCATAAAGAACTCTCCAAATTTGTTCTATAGGATTCAACACTTGAGAAGAGGGTATTATAAACTAAATAATAATAAACACATGTTCATACACTAAACAATAGCTCTGCATTTGAAGTAAAAATACATTCAAACCCCAAAGAACTTACTACAAAGCTACAATTTGAAGAAATCCTCAACTAATTAGCACAATGATAATCTTTGAATGAGATTATTCTATTAATCCTTCAATCTCATCCTTAGATCACATGGTAATCCTTACTCTCATCCTTAGATCACCTTGGAAACCATGAACATCCCATAAAAAAGTCTCCTTCACTATTTTATTAGCCACTAAAGAAACAAAATAAAATTGCAACAAGAATTATGAAACTTGGAGCCAAAATAATGCATATATGAAATCACTTTCAAAATTCAAATTGGGTGCCAAATCCCACTACTTGACTTGGAGGAAAATTGCTTGAAAAGGAAATGATCATTTTTGTAAACTTTAATAAGAATCTATTAAAAAGAAACTAGTTGCCAATATTAACCAATTATGTCAAGGAAACTTTCCAAAAACCAACCTAGTACTAGCCAACTTGCCAAATCCATACCAAAACACGTTACTAATTTAACATTGTTTTTTTGTAATAATTTTGAATTTGCAACAAAGAATGAATATTAAATTAATTTTATTTCTCAAACTATCATTTGATCCCGATTTAGTATTTTGGGATAGTTCAACTTACTCTATTTAGTACGTTCTATTTTTGCAAATTTTTGAAAAAAGGATATGAAAAGTCATCCCTTCCCAAAATTGCTTGTCCTCAAGAAATTAAAAATGAGAGAATCCAAATTTATGATGTCAAAATAATCTAACATACCAAACTACATACCAAACCTCAACTCTATACCTACATGATGTTGCACCTTTCGCCAAGGAACACTATGCAAACTTGGAGATTGGTTCTTTTGTATTGATGCCATGAACAAAAAAATAATAACCATGAGATCTTTAGAATCTGTTTTATGTATTCTTTCTCGTACTTCAATTGATCTACATTCTCCCATAAAGGTTTAGTTCCAAATGCAAATTTGTCCATGTCTTCCTTGTTAGCATTTTGAAAACTCTTTGAGCAGTGAACTTGTTTGAGTGATATTGTTGTAGCAAGATCACCATGGTTTAATAACCTCACCAATGTTGTCAATTGGTATATATGATAGTCTCTATTAATTTTCCACCAATATCCTTCCTTTCACAACCATCTGTCCCAAATGTATACATGCATTAACACTTGACAATTTATACCATAAACACTTGAAACTTATCATTATGCCACAAATATGATTTTTACACTCACTGAATTTGTTATAACCACAAATATATTCTCCACAATAGAAATGACACAATTGAGAAATAATTACCTCTTTTACTTTTGAGTAGTTGAGATATACCTCATTGAAACCAATACCAATTGTTTCAAATTTTTCCCCACCTTGAAGGATGCGAAATACATTTTAAAGATCAAATTTAAAATAGAAAAGGTATAGTTAATTTAATTCAACAAATAATATTATATAGCAACATTAAATAATCCACCCAAATTTGAATATTGAATTTGCGAACAATAGTCCACCCAAATTATTACTATTATTGATTACTCCCACTTTTAATTCTTTTCACTTTCTTTTCTCACTTGACATGATGCATCTCCTCAACAATGTAATTGAACCAAACTCCCTACCTTGTAGCAACTAGTTGTGAGGAATTTGAAATAAGAGATCAAGGTATGATCTAGTTACCTTCTCATAGTTAGAAAGTTTCTTTTGTATCTTATCCATCCATGTAAGACTTCTTTTCTTTGTCATGATGGTGATGGATGCTATCACATAAGAAAATTACTACACAAGAATCATCCTTCTAATTGAATTAACATTGATGGGAAACCGCATGAGGATTGGAAAATATCCATTAATAGTCACAAGATATAAAATATTATTTCCCATGAGTAAAATATCCACTATTCTGTAGATTATGATACTTATGTGTATAGATAAGTTTGTATGCATGTGCACATACTTGTAATCAAACATATAAAGTCATGAAACAATGTCAAATTGGTAAAATAATAGTAGAACAACAATGGTATCAATGATATATCTATAATTCCCACACAATGATATTGAATCCATTCACTAATATCTACACTCTTTTGTCACCTTTCAAACATTCTAGTGTTGCATCCTCCTGCATGCCTTGAGCACTAATTGCATCATTCTCCCGTATAAATTTTAGATAAAACTAATTTCCAACTCTATGGAATATTGGAACCCTTTATTTAGTGGTTATTTTATGGATAAATTATTGAAGATTATTCTATGATGATTTCAAAATATTAAAAAGAAGACTATAGTACTTACCACACCCTAAAATTCTATGCAAGGTTTCCAAAAATAAGCAAATTGTCACCTAAAGAAATTGTCTCATGTAAGAACACCTCTTATCCTTACCATTATATAGTATTAAAAATCATGAAGTGATTATATTAATTTGTAAAACACCCATTATCTTGTATACAATTGCGAGACTTAGCTCTAGAAAATGATCTGAGTTGTATATCCTTCACAACATAGTTAGAATGCAAGACAACCCATATAAAATTTATTTCATTATAAATGATAAAAATGGAAAACTAAATAACTTAACATTAAAGCCTCCATTCATTATGACCCTCATAACCTCTTTCGTATCTCATTTGCAAGAATAACCTTGAATTCACATTCTCTCCACGATGACGAGATAGTCATTTACTAAAATGTTATCATAAGAGGAAATAGTCATTTACTAAAATGTTATCATATTTTTCATACCTTGGGTTTCCAACTAAGGATTTATCCTCTATCATTCAAATTTTTTTGGAGGCTCTTGCATGCTTCCACTACACTATTTTGAGGCTACAATCAACATACTTATCCACTTTTATAATTGATAAATTATTGAGTTAACTTCAACTAAATCAGCCTTGCAAATCAAGATAATTTCTTCAATTGCATCTTCATTCACCATGTTATTCTAAAAATCAATCACTAGCTCAACATTTTGAATGTAGATAAAAGTGCATGTCTCCTCATCACATGCATGTTGGTTTTATCTAAACTGATAGGATCTCACACCATCTTGTATGAGAAAATTTGAAGTTGAGAGGAAGTAAAACTTTTCCATTTGGTCCCCTTCATATTTTCCTTTTTATGGCACAAACATTGTAACATGGTTTCAAATCAAAATACCACAATGAATCCTTGTTTATAATGTTATTCTCATTTCTTGAACTTGGGGATAAATTTAAGAAAATCCCATCTCAAACAGGTATACAATCTTGTTGAATTTCTATTATTAGTAGAAATAATGTTTAATTATATTGGTGAAATTTTCTTTATCAAAAACAAAACTTTAAAGTTGTTGACAAATTTATTGAAATCAATCAAAATTAGTAGAAAACGTAGGCAAATATTAACTTCCTTAAAATATTAAATATTATTATTAGCAATTATTTCTTGTAATTAAATAAATACAGTATCTTTTTGGTGATTCATGCATGCATTAAAATAAATGTAATAATTTTCTTACTTCGAGCAAAGAATGAAGGTTTTCTTCACTGGTTCTTTCCTCCAGGAGCTCTTGAACACACACACACACACACACACACACACACACACACTAGTGGCTTGCCACTTTTTTTTTGATTGATAAACGACTAATGTCTTTCATATTTTTTTATTTTAATGAAATTTTTTTTACACCCCTATTCAATGCGGGCACCAAAGGAAAAGAACAAACGAAAGAAAAACCTTTGGTATCACCCGAGATTCAAAGTCCTAGTTAATTGATTTACAAAGATACATATCCTGGATAACTAGGGTGAGTAAGAGGGTCATGCCTTCTTTTGTATTGTGATATTACATATGTAATTCTTTATTTATGGAATGTCATTTTTCAATTGCATATCTTGTCGATGAGTATGTGATGCTTCTTCCATATTTAACTTCTTTCTCATTGTCGTTCTTCTATGTCATCCTTTGGGTCCATACGTAAAAGCCAGTTTGCTTGTAATAAAGTTCTCAAACCATCCAACTAAGATTGTTGTCAGTATCATCAATTTAATGCCTTATGTCAAAAAATATATAAAATTTGTCTTTAAACTAGTTACCTTGGCCACAAAGATATAAGACTCAATAATCCTTATATTGAAATATTGCTGTTATTGTATACTCACATTTTCTGAATTGTTAATCATCGAGTTGAATTACCTGCCTTATTCTTGAAATCTATATTATTCAACTACCTCTAGCCTTTTCATTATCCAGGGCCTCATAAATGACCTTGGACATATCTCTATTTAGACTGTGATACATTGTGCGACTTTGGAAGACCCCTAGTTCCCAGATTATATTAATCCATTGTATTATTCATAGGAAAAAAATGTTAATCACATTGATACTTTTTAAAGTAAGTTCATCACTATTCTGAGGCCATATCATAAAGTTCAGCTCCTAACATGATTCTTTAGAAAAACCAATTAAATTGCTTTTATAATCACACAACGAAGTTTTGATCAGTCCTGAAAGTTATCCAATATGCTCCAAGATCATTTATATCTTTAAACAACTTAGCTAAAACCATGTTAGACAAAATGATAACCATGAGAAAGGAACCAAATATCAAAATTCTATAATAAACATATATATA
>MU226422.1:85349-98847 GCA_018584345.1 Thuja plicata | reverse complement strand
ATGTATACACACACACACACACACACACACACACACACACACACACATATATATATAGACCTATATATATACCTATATATACATATATAGAAGCTTATATGTAAGTTTATGCACTTGTGTCTGTTTAGATGTTCAGGTTAACATATTGAGTCAAACAATTGAAATTAAGTTCATTTGGAAAATAAAAATACAATTTAGAATCACATAGGTCTTTCTACGTATAACATAGATATTATAACCGTATTAATTAACTATCAATCCCTACTTCAAAATTCAGAAGTATCTGTATCTAGGATTTTTAAAACTCTGAAAATTGCTGAGAAGATGGGATAGTAGAAAGATGAAATTTAATCTCTTCCCAACTATGGAGGGTGTTAGAGACAATTAATACCTTTGGCCCCATCAATATTGGTGGGTTTAGCTATTGGAAAGATAGGATAAGAGTTAGCGCTAGGAAAGGGATATATATGGACAAGGGCTATAATTAACACCTGAATATCATAAGCCAAGAAGACCAAGTTGACTCTAGGAGGCATAACGATACTGAATGTAATTGGAGTCTATAAGACATTTTAACCATAATTTAAGTTAACCACATCAATACCTTAATAAAAAATTTCAAATACCAGAATACATTTTACTATAAACCTTGTCTAAATAACACTTCCAAAATTACAAAATTTAACAAGCCACGAGTATGTTTAAAACTTACTTCTGCT
The DNA here is from genome assembly GCA_018584345.1 of Thuja plicata. Taxonomy (NCBI): domain Eukaryota; kingdom Viridiplantae; phylum Streptophyta; class Pinopsida; order Cupressales; family Cupressaceae; genus Thuja; species Thuja plicata. The sequence continues at coordinate 98,128 of MU226422.1, read as the reverse complement.
ATATTAAAAAGTTCAGACTTCCTATTAAATCTATACTATGTACCCTTTTACTACATTTTCCTTTCCTTATTAGAGCTTTCCCCTCGTTCGTGTACCTTCATTTTCTTTAGAGATTCTGAGTTACCCACATTTGCAATTTCCATAATGCATGTGAAATCTTTGATTCCTTCCGCCTTTGCATAATCTTCTATCCAATTTTCATTTTGTAGGGTCTTCACGTTGAGTAGCCAAAGCAAAAATTGCAGGTTATGATAGATTTCAGGGCCTCTCATCATGAAAATTTCCCATTTCTCCACCCAAATAATCGGGTACCTCAGCGGTGGTTCATTGTTGATTACTAGGACGTTATAGTGTTTGGCTTTGAGAATGGTTAAGTCTTCATTTATATGGGCCAATACATTCGAGAGGTCTACTAAGAAATATTTAATGAAGAGCTTGCTACACAATGCTTCCACAATGTCTCTATCCTTTTCGAAATAGATTTCTAATGCCAGAACCATAGATGCTATGTCCAAATTTACCCTAGTCTGGTCTACATTGAAGATATATTCTTCACCGAGAATGTTCATCACCGCATCTATTATCCGGTCATGTGGAGCCAGAAGAATGCCTTCCATTTGTTGTCTTGTAATATAGTCTGCTATCTTTGTCTACCTCTTCATACCTAATAGCTTGACTGGAGTAACCATCCCTGTTTCTTCACATCTCTTTCTTCTTAGAGGCAAAGGGTATTCTACCTAATCTTTTAACACTAGAGAGACTAATTAATGCTATCTTTTCTCGCATGACACATCATTCCTTGGTGTACTTTGTAATGAATTTGTAATTAGGATTTTAAGTTCAAGTGGTTATCTCGATGGTGATGTTTAAGTTTTTTAATGATTGATTGATACAACATCTACCGTTTTCAATAAAATTCTTCTTCATCCTGACATAATATTTTAGTGGAGATCCTTCATTAATGCACTGATTAGTTTACACGCAAATCCAACTTGTATCCTTATTATAATAGTTTTTATTTAATATTGTGAACTTCAAAAATGACGAGTTTAATATTTTTAAAATTTGCCTAAGTCTTTGGATAGTTAAGATTTATGCCAAATTGGCTTAATTGAATAATCCTACTACCTCTACTATAGGTGTATAAACAATTTCAGCATCCAACCCTTATTTAGATGGATAACCTTTTCCTTATATCAGTGCGATGAGTTCTATATCCCACTTGCGAATCTCCTTTTCTAAAATTTTTACTATTGGTCTTTTTTGGCTTTAAGTTATCTCACACAGAGGTGATCAATAAATAATTATTATAATTGCAAGGCTTGCTAAGGGGCCTCTGTATCCTTTCTCAAGAAATTCCCATCCTAACTCTATGAATTTATTAAACTATATATAAATATTCATGATCTTAAAGATGTCATCGTTTATTACCGTTTAAATATTCTGATCAATTCCAACTTAGATTTTACAAAGGAGGGATAGAAAAACTGTAGATGTATACAAATTTAAAGTATATATGTACTTCTAGAGATCTCCTACTTTAGACTTCTTCAAATACCATGGTAGTTTAGAAATTGAGGTCAACACACAATCAGTGTGTTGGCTTCAAGACAGAGCTCCTTAGACCAAAGATGATTAATGCAAGTTTGTATCAAAATTAAATGATACAGATCTAAATATTAAAATTGTAGAAATAAAGGATGAGATCCTTTTGTTATTGCATGCTTTGAATTCTATTAGATTTATGGAAGATAGAATAACAAAAGGGGGCTTTGCCTTTAGCTACATAACTCCTGGTAAACTCCAAGAGCATATCGGATGTGCCCTTTGAGTTAAGAGTGTATGCATAAAAAAGGACTAATTCTCCTATTAGATTATTCCATCATTCATGAATCTAACTATTCTACATCTTTGTATTAAAATAGTCTTCTTATTGCTTAGTGTCGAAGAAATTGCTAAAAATAGGAAAGAAAGTAATAACTTATCTCCTATTCGCAGGGGAATAGAAGTCCAGACCTTACTTCCAGTCAATTCATAAGAACCAGATGCTATTAATTGAACTTATAATTGAAGTAAAGAATCTTGATATATTTTAAGATAGAGACTAAGAGCAGAGCAAAAGGGTACATATGGCAATTAGACAAATTTACATTATGAATAGATGTGATAACTGTGTATATGAAAATCATACCTTCATGAAATTTGTATTTTTATTATCAATTCAACTTCAAAATATGAAAATTAAGCTAATTGAATTGAAATGAAACAATGAGCATCTCATGGTTCTCTATCTAGGAAAGAAAATAGTCATATGCTCTCAGCTTAAGAACCCATTAATGATAGTCCTAGTAATGAGAAATTGAAGCTATTTAATGTGATTTAACCCTATTTAGCTCAAATTATCCTAAAATGCTTCAAGATTGATCACTATTTACAAATTTGAATCAAACTAAAATGCTATGAATCTCCAAATCAAAATGCCTATAGTGATGATTCTTTGCTCATGAATGTGTGTTATATCTTTTGCACTCAAAATGACTTCTATTTAAAGGATTTTCTAAGGATAGGGGGTAGAGTTGATTTAACCTTGATTAGGGTTAGGTTGAGTTGATTGTCTCAAAGGTTAAGACAATTTAAATTTTTGGTTTCAACTAAGGGGACCAAATGAGTGGTCAAGATGCAACTCCAAGATGCTTGATGGAGAATCACTTTGGGCTTGATCCGTGTGAGCTCAATCCTTAATTCCTATTGGTTGAAATTGATTTTCCCATGTAGTGGGTGAAGATAAAAAGAATTAATTAATTGATTTTATTGATTTAATTTAGCCATGTGCACCCTTGAATGGGTTGGAATTAATTTGGATTTAACTATACAATTAATTGATTAAAATCAATTACATCCTTAATTGATTATTTTGATTTAATTAATCCAAGGCTTTGATTATTTAATTAATTCATGATTTTGCTTGATTTTCTTACTTCATTCTCTATTTTATTTGCTGGACCAAATTTAGGTGTCTACAATGCCCCTCTTTGAACTGATATGCGAAGCGCATTGGTTCAAAGAATGTATGATGTTTGATGTCTGATCTAATCTCGATGATTGATTCGCTGATGCAACTGATTTGATAAAACTCTGATATGATGCTCTGATGTGAAAATAACCTGATTGAGATGCCCCATAGATGATGATGAAATTTTGATGCCCCAGATTTGATTGATTAATCTCGAGTCCTAATGATATCTTGCCCCCTCGAAAATGAAAGCAAAATTGACGTGAAAAAGATTTCAAAAATGACCATGATTGGTCGATTATGATTTCATTTTAAATAAAACCAACATTCAAAAAATGTGCCTCAATGATGAATTTTCAACCTTTTGATTAAATTAAGGTAAAAAATATCCTTCAATTAGGTCAAAAAGGTATAAAAGGGGGTAAAAATATCTTTTTTACATATCATTTTCACTTTTACCCTCATTTTTGCTTTGAGTGACTAGACGACTGATAACGATGGTTGTGTCGATTTGAGAGCATATGTTCAAGCGAGGGTGTAGATTACAATGTTCTGCAGATTACAGATCTCTGGTGAGTGCTCAAAACCTTCTGGTTTGATCAATTTAAAATTTTTACTGCTTTTTGTATGATTTTTAGGAGTTATTAGATTAGGTTTTTGATATTTTTGCCAAGTAGCACGAAGGATAGTTAAAATAATGCGTAGACTAGCAAAATAACACATCCGCGGTTAGAAGTAGCACGTAGGATAGAGTGAAATAGTGCTTAGAAACACTAACCCAATAGAGTGTTAGCATGTATGATAGGTAAAGTAGCCCTTAGGAAACCCTAACTCAACATATGAATTCTTCTAGTGCGTATGACGAATGAATTAGTGCCTACTAGAAGAACTAGCGCGTACACATTGGTGTTACGCTTCTGAAGAATGAAATAACGTGTAGCATTATTTAACAAGCACATGTAGAATGTTGCACATATGATGATATGAAATGACGCGTACACCCAGATGAAATGAGGCATAGCCTGATTTGAAAAATTGAATCCTGATTTGATCATCCTCTCATTTCACTAAGTGTTTGATTGACTGATTATTTGATTTTGCCTGATATGTGATGAAAACAAGGTCTTGTAATGTTTGTTCCGACATTTTTATGAATGTTGGTGATGTTAATCCTGATAGGTTGGTAGGATAACTGATGCTTTTTCCCTTCTCATGATATAGTGTTAGGAAAAAATTTGATGTGCTCAAGAAGAGCGATAGGATAACTCTAATTGACTTGTGATGATCCATAAAAATGATGATAGTAATATGATTACACTTGATTGCAAAATAGGTTTGGTTCTAGAAGCTATATGGTTGATCAGCTAACTGCCCAGGAGCGGCGAGTCATAGGTCGATGTGGATCATCCTTTTTTCTAGATATGCCTCGGTTCTAGATGAACTAGGGTTTACTTACAACTATGGAAGAGCGATTTCACTCTGACCATAATGCCTTCCACTTACCTTTAGGAGAGATGACGATCATGCTAGAGGACATGTATAGATTATTGAGGATTCTGACTCGAGGAGAGTTGGTTTAGTATGATCAGGTCTATGACAGAGCAACATGGAGATGTGAAGCATAATATATATATATATGTATATATATATGTATACACACACACACACATACAAACAAAGAATAATAATTTATTTAAATAATCATTGCATTAACCTTTACACATTTAAATATAAGCATTAAATAAACCATCATAATAACATGAGCGTATATCAATGGAAGTAATTACTAAAATATCCAACAACATATAAGGCACACTACTATGGTGAAATAAGATATACTCATTAACATAATAATTAGTTGTTTCTTAAAGAAAAATAAACTAAGTATCATCATAAGGCATCATGTCACATCTCTAGCATCTTCATGCAAATATAATCAGAACTGCAACATAAACTGACCACTACTAAAGCTAAGATACTGGAAACCAAAAAAAGGTATTGTCATTGAAAGCATCTCATCATGCCGATAACCAAAATAACATAAACAAACTATCTTAGATCAAAATAAACATGGAACAAAATGCAACCACGGGAGGCACTACAAAAGATTCTAGAACTGACAAAGTGAGAGAATGAAGTTCTAATGTAGGGTTTGAAAATCCCTAATATCTCCACAAATTAGGGTTGTTTTATGCCTTAAAAATTTCATGATATATGTTAAACAAAAGGCCATAGGGGTGTGATGTATTTATGTTACATTTTTACTTATTAGATAGCTTAATATGATTCTATGTATTAAATATAAATATAACATGTACATATAAATATTATTATCCTTAATGGTATCTTTTCTTTTTCTATCTAGTATTTATTTAATAGAAAGGTTACTACTAAATAAGTGTTAGATATATTAGATACATTAAATAATAATATGTTTTTGAGGTAAACAGGAGGAGATAACTTCATGCATGGAGAGGTAAAATTTGTTCTTAGAGGTGAGGTCTTTTGTTCACATGGGTATATCATTTTTGGGACTCAGAGCTTATCATTTCTGGCATGGACAAATATAGAGAAAAGGGCTCCTATTGGGCAGTATTGGAGGCATTTTGATCCTTTTGAAGCCTCTTGCAAATTTTCATCAGTTTTACATCCTTCAGAGGCTTCCTTAAGAAATTGTACTTCAGTTACTCAGAGTTATGATCCTTATTTTGAGGGATTTTTATGCACATCCTACCCTTTGAGATTGCATGTTTTTGGGGAGTTTTGAGGTAGTTTGGGGACATTTTTGACTTACAGTTTAGTGTTAGAATAACTGAGAGGAGGGGGGGGGGGGGGGGGGANGTGAATCAGTGGCCTTAATATTTATTCCAAAAATTCAACCAAAAACTATTCTCTCAAATATAATACCTTCATTTATCTTACAGTCCCAATTTCATGAAGATGTATGCCATAAATAATCTTAAAAAATATAAACTACTTGGTAAGATATATTATTTATCTTTTCTAGACTTTACCAAGTAGCAACAAATAAAGTTAGTGTTAACTGACCAATCGAGTTTCAATAATATGTAAAACAAAATATCAATGCAATGAAATATATACACATTTGACACAGATTTTACCGTGGAAACCCAATGTGGGAAAAACCACCTGGGACTGGTAACCCAAAATAATTTCACTCTTCTGAAGTGAGCTCAGTGAAGAGCCAACCCTGTTAAAGGTTACAATACACACTGTTAAGTGCGACCTTGTTAGAGGATTTAAAACCAACAGTTTGTCTTCTGACCTAGCACTCACTATGTTGTCAACAAGAAAACCTTTTAATACTCTTGAGTATCTCAATACAATAAGGACTGTTAAATCCCACTCGGTTAAGAGATTTTATGAATCAATGGTTAAACTGATATAGTAAATGATCTGTTCAAAAATACAATTTTGATTTGAAAATATTCAGATCTATTATTAGTCCAATAATACCTCTCTGATCAATATACACTTCAGTTCCTTTGCTTTCTTTCTTTCTTTATTCTTCTCATTGAATGCTTTGTCCTCTGTTGCTCGGTGTCTGCAAAATTCTTTGGCTCTGTTCTTCAACCTGTATGATTAGATCTGCATGAAGAGTTCTATCTTCACACAAAATATACTCATCATTCCTCTCTTTGATAATGAATTCCTTGTCTCTTTGTATAGACATGATTTGCCACTCAATCTCCTTGCTTTTATCGTAGATCTCTCCTTGATCCGTAAAATTCGCCATGATTTGATTTATCCTGTAAATATCTCCTTTAGTTTTCTTTTGTAGATCTATCCTTGATAACTGTGAATAAAACACACGTTTAATCTCCTTCCTTGCTTTAGCTTAACTGATTGTTGAAAATAAAGCAATCAATCAGTCAATCCCTAAATTTTAGCTCTTCCAGCTAAGCAATTTTCTCATTCTTTAACTCCAGTTATGCTCAGTCATCAACTTTAGTTATGCTGGGTCATTAACTCCAGTTATGCTTGGTCATCAACTCCAGTTATGCTTAGTTATTAAATCTTGCTTGGTAACACTTTCTCGGTTATTGCTGTGCTTGGTATACACTATGAACTTCTCGGTATTCACTATCACTCAGTGTATACAATTTTTTTATGTTTTACTGACCACATAAAATTTGTCTATTCAGATCTTCAAGGTTATGACAATATGTGTATGAACAATCAAACCATATCAAGTTGACATTATTGACAATACAATACATTAACTGATCTAATGTCTTGCATTCACTTTTGCAGCTCGGTGATCATCAACTTATCATCTTCAAACATTCAATCAGTTATAGTTCATCAATCTCTCCCTTTGGTATTGATGGAAAAACAATGTGAAATATGTAGTATAAAACATGTCGTAACATACCAAACTTATTATTCTATAACCAATTCAAATATATGAATCTCTGTAAGCTCTTTTAGCTCAAATTTAATATGTTTAATCACAAAAAGATGTTTATCATACAACTCTCCCTGTAGATTTGATTCTACTGTGTGCTCTCCCTTTCTTCATTCCCTTCAATGGATAGGTGTAAATTTTTTTTTCTTCTGATCCTATCTCTTCCTTTCTTGTAGAATCTCTTCTCCCTTTTCTGGATAGATATGCAGTGTTAACTCTCTCCAATTCTCTCTTTGATGGATGGTTATTTCATTGACAGTAACCTTTAGATATTCTCTCCCTTTGTGTTTTAGAATCTCTTCTCCCTGATGGATATTTCAATGAATCTTTCTCTCCCTTTGAAAACAATGCTAAAAAAAATATATGGCTCTGTAGTAGACAACAATATCTCTGGTGTGTGGTTTAGATAAGTACCTTCAGTGTACTGATATATCATTACAGTTCATATCTCAGCTTGCATCAACATGATTAATCTTCTGATACTGTGCAGGCTAATGCAACTTCCAAGTCAGCTTAGTGAGGTCAATAGACAAGGGACAAACCCCTAGTCTATTCCTCAGGTATTCAAATATATCTTTTGGTAATGGTTTTGTGAATATTTCTGCTAGTTATTCTTTGGATTGTACATATTCCAGTATCACCTATTTCTCTTGTACTTGTTCCCTCAAGTAATGATAATTAATAGATATGTTCTTTGTCTTAGCATGCATCACAGGGTTCTTTGAAATCTTTATAACACTTGTATTATCACAATAGATAATTACTGGGTCAAGAATTTCCTCATAATTCATACCTTTCAACAATTGCTTGATCCATGCAATGTTAGAGAAATTTGTAGCAACAACTACATATTCTTCTTCTGCAGTTGATTGAGATATGCATCCTTTCTTTTTACTTATCCATGTGATAATTATATCACCCATAAATAATTCTCCTCCTGTAGTTCTCTTTCTATCATCTATGTTTCCAACCCAATCAACATCAGTATAAACTTGTAGCTCAAATTTGCCTTCTTTATTGTACCACAAAACATAGTCTTCAATATTCTTCAGCTATCTCAAAATTATTTTAACAACAGTCATGTGTGATTCCTTAGGGTTAGTAGAGAATCTTGCAACTATACCAACTGCATGTGGGTAAAATTATGAAGTTGTATCACACTTGAGGACCTTTTTTGTAGTTCCGACCGAAATAGTTTCAGCCAGAGCAGTTTCGGCCAGAATGTTTTTAGCTGACATACGAGGTAGAAACATGACACCATGTGGCGTTGATGTGGCAAATGAGTTCCAGCCAAAATAGGTTTGGTCGTACCAGTTCTGACCAAAAATTCATGAGTAAATATAAGGCAACTATGTTTTATCGATGAAAAATTGGCACACATTTATATAGGGGGTTTCGATCGGAACTAGTTCGACCGAACCAGTTTCAGTTGAAACTGCCTATGTGGCATCCTATGTGGCAGCCAAGTAGGAAAAAATTTCAAAATTGCAGAACTAAACACTTATACAACTGATTTCTCCATCAAAAATCAACTTTCTTTAAAATATAAAATACTATTTTGGAGAGCTCAGAGTCAAGATTATGGTCCTATAATTTTTATAGTGTTTTGATTACATATAATATATTATAAGTTGAAAATACCGCAAGTAGGTATTTTAACATTTAAGAACACACTCATTCAAAAAAATAAAATCATGTCGAAAAAATTTAAAACTTATATTTAACACTAGAGGAGAGAGTCCTCTTCAAGAATATATAGTTTGTTTTCTGTATGGTGTAGATTTGCTAGGGAAAATTAGGCGGGAGACGCAAACTATTAATTTCGGGTAACTCTGATTTTGAATAGTTATAATAGACAAAATATATACTAAAAACCAATCTTTTTTTTTTTTTCTGCACTAGCTATACATGCCATCTAAAATATAATTTGAAATCAAAGGAAAACAAGATTATTTGCATATATATTTTTGGTGGGAACTAGACCCTAGATTTTTAGCATTTTTTCGGTAATTAAAAAATGGACTTAAAAAATTTAAAAACTATGTCAATTCTTATTCAAAAAAATTTATAAAATTATAGGCATAAACTACATCCAATTTTACACATTTCATTAGTTTACATCATTTTCAAATTCTAAACGCAAATGCCACTTTTATGTCATTAAAGTTTAATAATTTTACATGTTGTGGACATTTTCCTTTATAAAACTATGACACAGGTTTGTGCTTTTACCCATGTGCTATATCAAGTCTAGTGTGTACAACATACATTAGTTTAACCAATTATAGATATGTATAAGGTCTGATTTACCTCTGTTGTCTTATCTTCCTTTGTCAATTTGCATTCGGTTGCCATAGGTGTTCCAACTGGTTATGAGTCTTCCATTTTGAATATCTTCAAAACTTCTTTGATGTATTTTAATTGTGTGATGTGGATGCCTTCTTCCTATTGTAGAATCTGTAGACCAAGAAAAATTTGATCTCTCCAAACATTGAAATTTAAAATTCTTTTCTCATTTCATCAGCAAATGACTTGCATAGCATATCATTACCTCCAAATATGATATCATCAACAAATATCTCAGCAATCAAAGTCTTATCATCAGTATCTCCTTTTAAATACAGATTATTGTTGTCACTTGTTCTAACAAATCCAATACTAATGAGATAAGAGTGAATTATTTCATACCATGCTCTCGGTGCTTGTTTTAATCCATATAATGATTTGTGTAGTTTACAAACCATGTTCCTCTTGTTAGGATCAATAAACCCTTCAGGTTGTTCAATATATACCTCCTCTTCTAGTATTCCATTCAGAAATGCATATTAAACATATATTTGGTATACTTTGAATCCTTTAAAAGAAGCATAAGCAAGTATAATTCTTACTCCTTCTAGTCTAGCAATGAGTGCAAAGGTTTCTCCATAGTCAATACCTTCTTCTTGTGCATACCCTTTGTATACCAATCTTTCTTTGTTCCTTGTGACTTCTCCATCCTCATTAAGTTTGTTTCTGATAATCCATTTGGTGCCAATGACACTTTTGTCACTCCATCTAGGTACTAATGTCCATGTTTTATTCTTCTCAATCTGTTCAATCTCTTCATTCATTGCACTAACCCATTCTTGATTCTCAAGTGCAACATTAATAGATTTAGGCTCAAAATAAAAAATCAAACATCTATTGTTAAGTGAATTAATTTTTGTTCTCATTCGTGCTCTTTTTTCCCCAATGATCTGGTCCTGTGGATGGTGTCTTATTGATGACATGTAACTGATTGAATGTTTGAATATGTTAAGTTGATTATCATGCAAGACATTAAATCAGTTAATGTATTGTATTATCATTGATGTCAAATTGATATAATCTATATGGTCATGGAAATACTGCCAAAGACTTCAAAGAACCAATGAACCAAAGGCTATGCTATCAGTAATGCATACAAGTCAAGTATTCACTAAGTGACTGTATACACCGACGGAGTGCATGCCGACGGTCAGAGTAAAAGAACAAAAGTCACAGTGTTACCTGATGAACTAATGCACATCATTACCGATGAGCAAAGTCACAGTGTTTCCCAATGAGAAAAGCACAAAGTAACCCGACAAAAAGAATTACAGTGTTTCCCGATAGAAAAGACAAGGACGGAGATCCCAATGATAACTAAAGTCACACCGATGGAACAATCAGTTATCACCGATGAATAACTGAAGTGTTGACTGATAGAACAAAGAGTTTAGAAATGACAAAATGCTTAGTTGTCAAGAGCTATAAATAGACTTAACAGATACTTATCATTGTTTTAATCATCCAGATAAAGCCAGAGATAAGTAATTGATTTAAAGCTTATTTGTCCAGTTGGCAAGAAGATCTCTTTGAGATAAAACTAGAGTTTGCTTTAAATCTATTGGCGAGAATTGTGGATCACACCAAGAATCAAGAAAGCCAAGAAAAGATAAATCATGTCTATATAGAGACAAACCCAATTCATTATGAATGGGGGAAAGTGTGGTGAACAAAAGATGAGGAAAGATGCAAAAGAAAATCTGAAGGAGAAGAAGTCTTCTTTTAGTCCTGATCAAAAAGCTAAAGAAAGAGCTAGATTCTGCAGACACCGATGGACAGTGAGACAACATACATAGCAGAACAATGTGGAGCAAAGGTATAAGATTGATTATATTGATCAGAGAGGTAATGGACTTACAATAGATCTGAAAATCTACAATTGAGTTGTATGTATGAACAGATCATTAGTGTTTCATTATAACCATTGAAGCATCAAGTCTCTTAACCGAGCAGGACTTAAAAGTATTTTACAATTGAGATACATCCCAAGGAGTATCAAAAAATTTGTTAATAAAAGTAGCATTGGATATGCCCGATACCTATTGACAGGCCAAGTGAGTGTTTGATCTAGGATGGTAGCATTAGATGCCAGATACTAGGTGGAAAACTATCTTTTAAATCCTCTAACAAGGTCACACCTAATAGTGTGTTTTTAACCTTTAACAGGGTTGGCTCCTAACAGAGCTCACTTTAGAAGAGTGAAAATTTGGGGTACCGGTCCCAGTGGTTTTTCCCCTAACAAGGTTTCCACGTTAAAAATCCATGTGTTATGTGTTTATGTTTCATTACTTTACTATTTTACATTTCACATATGCAATTATGGATTTATCGGTATACGCTGCATATTTACTGTGTTTCGGTAAATAGTTAACTGCTTATCGGTAATCATATAGAAGAGAGACTAAAAAAGAAATCCGACAAGTAGAAAATTGATATAAGTATTTTAAGGCATTCATTTTGTAGGACAGAAGATAACTAGAGACATAATTTGTGTTCATAAGTTTTAAGGGTTGATTTAAGGATTAAATTTTGAGGCCACTGATTCACCCCCCCTCTTAGTTATTACTAACAATTGGTATCAGATCTTGTGTTCTTGAAAGGAAGGTTTCAAGACCTAAGATAAAGATCACAAGATGAACATATGAGATGTGCCCAAGTTGAACAAAGATAATTTTTCTTCATGGAAGAGTAGAATAAGACTCCACTTATCAGGTATTGTAAATGATGTTACTCAATACTTAGATACTGAATATGTGTTGCCCACAGGAGCACCAATAGTTGAAAAAATGAGAGAGAAACATGAGCACAATTGCATAATAATAGAGATTTCTTTCTCACTCTCTGATGCTGAATTTGAAGATGTCAAAACCTGCAAGATTGCAAAGCAGATGTGGGACAAATTGATGCTTGTACATGGTGGTGACAAAAATGTTTTGAGAGCCAAGGCAGAAAGCCTTAGAGGAAAGTTTGATGATCTCAAAATGAAAGAAG
>MU226422.1:68464-84264 GCA_018584345.1 Thuja plicata | reverse complement strand
GTGAGCAGACAAAAGGTAACTTATTCTATCTAAATGATACTGACACCACTTGTTTGATTGCTACAAACGAAGACATATGGTTGTGGCACAAAAGATTGTGTCATGTGAACTTTGACAACATGATAAAGATAAGCAAAAGGAGAAATGTTAGAGGCTTACCGACGATGACCAAGCCCGACAACATCATGTGTAAGAATTGTTAAAAAGGTAAGATGACAAAGTCTAGTTTCAAAAGAAAAACCCATACATCCGATGCCATTCTAGAATTAGTCCATATTGAACTATGTGGAACTATGAGGACAAAGAGTTATTATGGATATATGTATTTTATTCTCTTTATTGATGATTACTCTAGAATGATGACAATTATGTTTCTAAAAGATAAATCTGAAGCATTTAAGATGTTTAAATGGTAGAAGGCAATGGTTGAGAAACAAAGTGGTAAAGAGTTAAAATTATTAAGGTCAGATAGAGGAGGGGAATTTATCTCAGATGAATTCACTAACTTTTGTAATGAGCATGGAATCAGAAGATAGGTCTCTGCACCAAGAACACCACAACAAAATGGAATTGTTGAAAGAAGGAACAAAACCATAGTTGATTTTGCAAGGACACTAATGATAGAGAAAGGCATCACCCAAATCTTCTGGAGGGAAGCTACCAATACCACTGTTTACACATTAAACAGAGTACAATTGAAGAAAGACACCAAAAAGACACCTTATGAGCTTTGGTATGGATACACACCCAATGTAAGTTATTTCAAAAATTTTGGCAGTCAGTGTTATATCTTAAAAGATGATAGAAATGGAAAAATTGACTCCAAGAGGGATAAAGGAATCTTTCTAGGGTATTACACCAAGATCAAGGCTTATAAATGTCTAAATAAAACCTCTAACAAAATTGTTGAAAGTGCAAATGTAAAGATAGATGAATTTGCAGATAAGAATAAAAAGGAAAACACTAAAGAACTAGAGGACTACAATAGGTTTTCTTACAATGAGGAACCTGACACTCTACCTGACCAAAAATGTAAAGCTCCTGAGCAACAAACCATTGTACCTGAGCATCAGGCTACAAATATCGACGATCAGAATATTGCTCAAGATGATGCACAAAGTGATGGAGAACAAAATGAAGGAAAAAATGATGATCAAGATGATAGACAAAGAGTTGAACCTGTACTTTCCAGACATGTCAGAAAGAATCATCCATAGAACCAGATCATAGGAGATAAAAAGGCTTGTATGAGAACCAAAAGTAAGTCTCTAAATACAAGATGTCTTATTTGTGATTATGAGCCCAAATCTATCAATGTTGCACTAGATAATGATGAATGGATAAGTGCTATGAATGAGGAGATTGAACATATAGAGAAAAAAAAGACATGGACACTTGTACCGAGACCAGATGACAAGAATGGCATCGGTACAAAATAGATATTCAGGAATAAACTGAATGATAATGGAGAAGTCACCAGAAATAAAGCAAGACTAGTATGCAAGGGGTATGGACAAGAAGAAGAAATTGACTATGGAGAGACCTTTGCACCCATTCCTAGGCTAGAAGGAGTGAAAATATTACTTGCTTATGCTGCATATAAAGGATTGAAGGTATATCAAATGGATGTCAAGTCTGCATTCCTAAATGGAATACTTGAAGACGAGGTATACATTGAACAACCAGAAGGGTTTGTTGATCCAGACAAGAGGGACATGGTATGTAGAATACACAAAGCCCTGTATGGATTGAACAAAGCACCCCGTGCCTGGTATGAAAGACTTCATTCCTATCTTATAAGTATTGGATTTGTAAGGGCTAGTGAAAATAGTAATCTTTATTTGAAGGAAGATACTGATGCTAACATTTTGATTGCTGAGATATTTGTTGATGAAATCATATTTGGAGGCAATGATATGCTATGCAAATCATTTGTAAATGAAATGAGCAAAGAGTTTGAGATGTCTATGTTTGGAGAGATCAAGTTCTTTCTTGGTCTACAGATCATGCAACAAGATGAAGGTATTTTCATTACACAATCCAAATACATCAAAGAAGTATTGAAAATATTCAAGATAGAAGAATCCAAACCAGTTGGAACACCAATGGAAACTGGATGTAAGTTGACAAAGGAGGACAAGTCATCAAAGGTAAATCAAACTTTGTATAGATCAATGATTGGAAAACTTATGTATGTTGTACACACTAGACCATATATTGCACATGCAATAGGAACAAATACAAGATTTTTTGCTAATCCCAGAGAATCACATATGACTACTGTCAAAAGAATCCTAAGATATCTAAAGAATACCGAGGAATATGGCTTATGGTATAGAAGAGAAGGCAAATTTGAACTTAAGGTCTTTACCGACACTGATTGGGTTGGAAATATTGATGACTAGAAGACCACAAGTGGAGGAGCATTCTTTATGGGTGACAAACTTGTCACATGGATCAACAAGAAGCAAGGATGCATCTCTCAGTCTACTGCGGAAGCAGAGTATGTTGTTGCTACTACAAATTGCTCAAATATTGCATGGATCAAATAGTTACTGGAAGGTATGCATATGAAATTTTTTGAACCAGTAATTATCTACTGTGATAATACAAGTGCAATAAACATTTCCAAGAATCTAGTCATGCATGCTAAAAGAAAGCATATTCCCATCAAGTATCATTATTTAAGAGAACAAGTTCAAGCAAAGGAGGTGATACTTGAGTATGTGAAATCAAAGGAACAATTGGCTGATATCTTCACCAAGCCACTACCCAAGGATGCATTTGAATACTTGAGAAAGAGACTAGGGGTCAGACCCTTGTCTACTGGTCAGTAAGATGACTAGAAGGCTGCATCAACCTACATATTATCAAAATATCATTCATGTTGATGCAAGCAAAGAAATGGACTTCAATGATACATATATACACAATAAGGTATTTATCTACTCCAAGCACCAAAGTTGTTACTGATGGATTGGGAAATTCAAATAATATATTATGGATAGAAAGTATCCGTTTGACACTACTGTCAAATATTTGTTTGAAAAGATGTTTTTTTGGCATTGCAGTCAAAGGGAGAGAGATATCTCATTATCATACTGATAAAGAGAGACATTACACCCATTATCAACTCAGGGAGAGATTATATCCATCAAAGTATCCAAAGGGAGAGATGTAACAAGAAAGGGAGAGTACACAACAAGAGAAAGAATTGTTGCCAAGAGACATCACAAGAAAGGAGAACAGTCAAAGCAAGAGAGTTTGACACAGAAGGAGAACACATCACATCAGAGAAAGAAACATTCTACATCTATCCAGTGAAGGGATTGAAGACAGATAGAAAGATGCAAGAATCAAATCAAAGCTTTTTGAGCTTACCGAAAGCCAGACATTTGTAATAGTTACATTAGAAAAGCTCGATGAAACTATATATTTGATATTGTATTTGTAATAGTATAGTATGATAATGTAGTATGTTGCCATCAATGCCAAAGGGAAAGATTGATGACATGTAACTGATTGAATATTTGAAGATGTTAAGTTGATGATCATGCAAGGCATTAAATAGGTTAATGTATTGTATTGTCATTGATGTCAACTTGATATAATATGTATGGTCATGGAAATACTGCCAAAGACTTCAAAGAACCAATGAATCAAAGGCTATGTTATCAGTAATGCATACAAGTCAAGTATTCACTAAATGACTGTATACACTGATGGAGTGCACACCGACGGTCAGAGTAAAAGAGAAAAAGTCACAGTTTTACCCAACGAACTAATGCACAACATTACCAATGAGAAAAGTCACAGTGTTTCCTAACGGGCAAAGCATAGAGTAACCTGACAAAAAGAATTATAGTGTTTCTCGATGGAAAAGACAAGGACAAAGATCCCAATGACAACTGAAGTCACACCGTCGAAACAGTCAGTTATCACTGATGACTAACTGAAGTGTTGATCGACAGAACAGAGAGTTTAGAAATGACAAAATGCTTAGCTATCAAGAGCTATAAATAGAGTTAATGGATACTTATCATTGTTTTAATCATCCATATAAAGACGAGGATAAGTAATTGATTTAAAGTTGATTTGTCTAGTTGGCAAGAAGATCTCTTTGAGATAAAACTAGAGTTTGCTTTAAATCTATTGGAAAGAATTGTGGATCATGCCAAGAATCAAGAAAGCCAAGAAAAGATAAACCATGTCTATATAGAGACAAACATAATTCATTACAAATGGGGGAAACTGTGGTGGATGAAAGAAGAGGAAAGATGCAAAAGAAAATCTAAAAGAGAAGAAGTCTTCTTTCAGTCCTGATCAACAAGCTAAAGAAAGAGCTAGATTCTACAAACATCGACAGACAGTGAGACAACATCACAAATCAGAACAATGTGGAGCAAAGGTATAAGATTGATTATATTGATTAGAGAGGTAATGAACTTACAATAGATCTGAAAATATATAATTGAGTTGTATGTATGAACAAATCATTAGTGTTTCAATTTAACCATTGAAGCATCAAGTCTCTTAACCGAGCAGGACTTAAAAGTCTTTTACAATTGAGATACATCCCAAGGAGTATCAAAAAGTTTGATCATAAAAGTAGCATTGGATATGCCTGATACCTATTGACAGGCCAAGTAAGTGTTTGATCAAGGATGGTAGCATTAGATTCTAGATACTAGGTGACAAAATATATTTTAAATCATCTAAGAAGGTCACACCTAACATTGTGTTTGTAACCTTTAACAGGGTTGACTCCTAATAGAGCTCACTTTAGAAGAGTGAAGATTTGGGGTACTGGTCCCAGTGGTTTTTCCCCTAACAGGGTTTCCACATTAAAAATCCATGTGTTATGTGTTTATGTTTCATTACTTTACTGTTTTACATTTCACATATGCAATTCTGGATTTATCGGTATACGCTGCATATTTATTGTGTTTCAGTAAATAGTTAACTGCTTATCGGTAATCATATAGAAGAGAGATTAACAAATAAATCTGACAAGTAGAAAATTGATATAAGTATTTTAAGGCATTCATCTTGTAGGATAGAAGATAACTAGAGACATAATTTGTGGTCATAAGTTTCAAGGGTTGATTTAAGGATTAATTTTTGAGGCCACTAATTCACCCCCTCTCTCAGTTATTACTAAAACTTATGACATATTTAGCAAGTACATGTTCATATCTCTATTCTTCATTTTTATCTTCATCACTCAATTCAATATTATGAGTATTTTCCCAATTCTCAGTGTGTGTACCCTGTTGCTTGGTTGCATTGCTTTGTCTCTCAAGAAAGATTTCAAGTTCTTCTATGTAGACAAATCTGTTGTACTCTTCAGGTTCCTTTATGATTTCCTCATCATTTTTCTCATAAAATTCATCCACTTTAACATTTGCACTCTCAATGATTTTGTTAGAAGATTTGCTCAGATATTTATAAGCTTTGCTTTTAGTAGAATATCCTAGAAATATTCGTTCATCACTTTTAGAGTCAAGTTTCCCATTTCTATCATCTTTTAGTATATAACATTGACTTCCAAAAATTCTAAAGTAACTCACATTTGGTGTGTATCCATACCATATCTCATAAGGTGTCTTATTTGTGTCTTTCTTCAATTGAACTCGGTTCAGTGTATATACAACAATACTTACAACTTCTCTCCAGAATGTTTGTGTGATGCCTTTTTCAATCATGAGTGTTCTGGCACAATCAACAATTAATCTATTCTTCCTTTCACCAATCCCATTTTTCTGTGGTGTTCTCAGTGCAGAAACCTATCTTGTAATCCCATGCTCATTACAAAAGTTAGTGAATTCATCATAAATAAATTCTCCTCCTCTATATGATGTTAAACATTTCAGTTCTTTTCCACTTTATTTTTCAAGTTTATCTTTATACCATTTGAACATCTTAAATGCTTCATATTTCTCTTTGAAGAACATGACAGTCATCATCCTAGAATAGTCATCAAAAAATAGAATAAAGTATCTATCACCATAATAGCTATTTGTTCTCATTGGTCCACATAAGTCAGTACAGACTAAATCCAGAATAGCATTAGATGTGTAGGTTTTTCTCTTGAAACTAGACTTTGTCATTTTTCCTATTTGACAATTCTTGTACATAACATGGTTGGGTTTTGAAATACTTAGTAAGCCTCTCACTTTTCTTTTCTTACTTATCTTAACCATGTTGTCAAAATTCACATGACAACCTTTTATGCCACAACCGAACGTCTTCATTTATAGCCAATAAATAAGTGGTCTCAATATTATCAAGATAGAACATATTACCTTTTGTTTGTTCACCAGTATTGATCAAATTTCCCTTTCCATTATAGATCATTTCTATTTTGTTCTCAAATGCAACTCGATGTCCTATTTTGTTCAACTATGAAACACTCAACAAATTATAGTTAAGTCCTTTCACCCATTATGCATTTTCACATCTGATCAGATAATTCAACATGATGGTACCTTTTCTTTCAACTGGGCAAGGTGATTCATTACCCATCCTAACCGATCCACCATTATAATATTTAAAAGTTTCAAACTTTTCTTTATCTCTAGTCATGTGATGAGTACAACCACTATAAAAAATCCAAACATCATTTTTTCTAACTTTAGATATGAGTGTTGTTTCAACATACCTTTCTTCTTTGTCTGAATCATCCTTCATAGCAACAAATACTACCTCAATATATTCATCAGAATCAGTTTCAGAATTTTCAGCTTTGTTCTCAACTAGGTAACGAGCCTTCTTGCCTTTGTCCTTGTAATCTTGGTTATTTCTTCTGTTAGAGTGTCGGTTACTTCTATAGTCTCGGTCATCACTTCTATTATACTTCTTTTCATAAGATCCATCATTTCATTTTTCATCCTTTCTCTTGTTAGGGCATTTAGCAGAAAAATGCCCAATTTCTTTGCAATTAAAATAGACCAATGGTAATTTACCTTTACCTTCCTAGCCATTAGTACTTCAATTTCATCAAGTTCTTTTGCATCACTATCACTGTCATTATCATCTCTCATAGTTTGTTTGTTACTATATTTGAATATTTTTAGAGTAGACTTGAATGCAAACTCAATAGTAGGTAAGACACTATTGTCATAGTTGTTCATCTCAAATGAAACAAGTCTACCAATAAAACTATCAAGAGTAACATTGTTATTAGCTACTGCTCTCATTTCTTGAATTTCAGATACTCTAATACCATAAACATGTAGTAAGGTTCTTAGAATTTCACTTACAACTGTTTCTTCATCAAGTACTCCTCCTACTCCACGGATAGAATTATCAAATTCTTTGAATCTATCACTATACTGAGTGATGTTCTCTTCTTCTTTCATTCCAAGGTCATCAAATTTTCCTCTTAGGCTTTCATCTTTATCTCTCAGCACATTGGCATCTCCTCCATGTACTAGCTTGAGTTTGTCCCACATTTTCTTTGTAGAGGTGCACGATTTCACATCTTAAAATTCAACATCGGTTAGTGAAGAAGCAAGTTCTATCATCATAGAATTGGGTTTATGTTTCTCTCTCAATTGATCAAAAGTTAGAGGTCCAATAGGTGCAACATATTCAGTATCCAAGTGTTGTGTAACATCATTTCCAATACCAGATAGATGAAGTATTATCCTTCTTTTCCATGATGCAAAGTTGTCCTTGTTCAACTTAGGCACATCCCTTTTACTCATCTTATGATCTTTAGCTTAAGTCCCTTTAAAATTTCCTTCCAAGCACCAAAGCTTTGATACCAATTGTTAGAATAACCGAGAGCGGGGGGGTTGAATCAGTGGCCTTAATATTTATTCCAAAAATTCAACCAAAATCTATTCTTTCAAATATGTATGCCATAAATAATCTTAACAAATATAAACTACTCGGTAAGATATACTATTTACCTTTTTTGGACTTTACCGAGTAGCAACAAATAAACTTAGTGTTAACCGACCAATCCAGTTTCAATAATATGTAAAAAAAAATATCAATGCAATGAAACATATACACATTTGACACATAGATTTTAATGTGGAAACCCAATATGGGAAAAACCACTTGGGACTAGTAAACCAAAATAATTTCACTCTTTTGAAGTGAGCTCGGTGAAGAGCCAAACTTGTTAAAGGTTACAATACACACTGTTAAGTGTGACCTTGTTAGAGGATTTAAAACCAACAGTTTGTCTTTTGACCTAGCACTCACTATGTTGTCAACAAGAAAACCTTTTGATACTCTTGAGTATCTCAATACAATAAGGGCTGTTAAATCCCACTTAGTTAAGAGATTTTCTGAATCAATAGTCAAGCTGATACAGTAAATGATCTGTTCAAAAATACAACTTTGATTTGCAAATATTCAGATCTATTATTAGTCCAATAATACATCTCTGATCAATATACACTTCAGTTCCTTTTCTTTCTTTCTTTATTCTGCTTGGTGAATGCTCTGTCCCATGTTGCTTGGTGTCTGCAAAATTCCTTGGCTCTGTTCTTCAGCCTGTATGATCAGATATGCATGAATAGTTCTATCTTCACACAAAATATACTCATCATTCCTCTCTCTGATAATGAATTCCTTGTCTCTTTATATAGACATGATTAGCCGCTCAATATCCTTGTTTTTGGCGTAGATCTCTCCTTGATCCGTAAAACTTGCCATGAATTGCTTTATCCCGTAAATCTCTCCTTTAGTTTTATTCTGTAAATATTTCCTTGATAACTATGAATAAAACACACTTTTAATCTCCTTCCTTTCTTTAGCTTAACTGATCATTGAAAATAAAGCAATCAATCAGTCAATCCCTAAATTGTAGCTCTTCCAGCTAAGCAATTTTGTCATTCTTTAACTCCAATTATGCTCGGTCATCAACTTCAGTTATGATCATTCATTAAATCTAGTTATGCTCAATCATGAACTCAAGTTATTCTCGGTTATTAACTCTTGCTCGGTAACACTTTCTTAGTTACCACTTTGCTTGGTACACACTGTGAACTTCTCAATGTTCACTATCACTTAATGTATACAAAACTATTATGTTTTATTGACCAAATAAACTTTGTCTCTTCATATCTTCAAGGTTATGACAATATGTGTTTGAACAATCAAACCATATCAAGTTGAGATTAATGACAATACAATACATTAACTGATTTAATTTCTTGCATTCACTTTTGTAGCTCAGTGATCATCAACTTATCATCTTCAATCATTCAATCAGTTATAGTTCATCATTTAGTTCCACATCACTTTGGGGAGCTTTTCATGCAGTTATACATCAGTTACACTCAATTCTAATCCTTTTTTTTAGGGGTTTTCACATGCATCCAACCCTTTGTTATTTTGGGACTATATCTTGCATTTTGACCTCATTTTTCTGGACTTCATTCTTTTTTCCAATTTTGAAGTTTTGCAAAATTGAGCATCATTGTATTGGAGCATATTGTTGTAGATTTCAGTGATTTTATATAGAGACTGAGTTTCCTCCCATTTATTTTTTTGTGATCATATTTTATTGTGAGTTATTGATTTTAATTATTGTCTTCTTTACCTTTAATTGATTAGTATTCCTTCATTTATAATATAGAATATGATGACCCATGGTGCAGATTTATGATTGTGTTTTGGATTTAAGTGTTAAACTGTGAAAATATATATTGTTTTCCTCTTTAATATTGATAAATAAACCTTTCATAGAGTCATTTTTGCAGGGATTGTATAGGTGGGTTGTGTTTTCATTATCTTTGAGGAATCTTGTGGATTTTTCTACAAGTTTATTATTGGTGCATCACCCTCTAGTATTAATTTTCATTTACACAAGCATATCCTTATAACTCTTTTTCCAGTGAAATTAGTTTTAGGTGATCACAAGGAGGAAGCCAACCTATGATCCAAAGATTCATTCTCATTTCAACTAGTGAGAATGTTTCCATGTTCCAATAGGAATGAAAATTTTTAAACTTTGCATTGCGGGCGCAAACCTGATTGACAACTATTTTTGGCACGATGGGTGGGACACAAATTGTTCCACAAGTCAATTCATTGCATTATTATTGCTGTTGTTTTGGTGTGAACAATAGTTTGCAACCTTAAGAAAGGTATTTTTTTATCAACACCTGGCGAGTCTTATTCTTTGATTTTTTGAGAAGATTTAGTAGCACATGAGAAAGGTCCAAACTAGATCCAATAGAGACAGATTTGAGTACCAAGAGATACCACCTAATAGAAGAGGAGGTAGATCCATTATGATAGGTTTTAGAGGCCAAAGAAAATATGGAAGGTTTGTTTCTCCAACTTCAGATCCTGAAGTAACATCATTTTACAATCCTCTTTTTGCTATGTTTGAAAGCCTATCAGATCAAGCTCATACACATACATCACTTATAGAAGTTTCCTTAGTTCCAAGTGCATTAAATCTTAGTCTATTACCTATTTTTGAGAAACTAGAGGAAGAAGAACCTCTACCAGCAGTACTACAACAAGTATCTCAGGTGATTCCAGTTGTTATACATTAGTTTATACCTATTGCACCTGTGATGGCTCATCCAACACCACCTAGAAATCAATCATTTGTGGATTTTAACCAAGGAAGTCCATTAAATATTGCACAACATCATGACATACTAGCTATAGCCCTAAAAAGTTTACCTTATTTATGAGAGATGATCATACTACCCTAATTGAACATATCAGAGATGTGGCCTCTCTATGTGGGTTACACCACGTTACTAAGCAAGATGCAGCAGTCAGATTGCTTGTAGCATCATTTAAAGGTAAGGATCTTGCATGGTTTAGAAGGTTACCAGTTAATTTACTTGGAACTTGGGATCAGTTAGGTGCAATTTTGTGCATACATTTTGAGGATAAATATGATCATTTATCTTTAGTTGAGAATTAACCACAATAAAGAGGGAACCTCATGAGTATATGACTGATTTTATTCATCATTTTTAGAAGACATGGGATAGAATCCCACCTTCAGTAAAGCCTTAAAATGATTATGCATTATTGTATTATTTAAGGCCATTTAATAATGTTATTTTAGCTCAGATCTAGTCTATGGGTGGAGTTACATTACCGGGGGCTTATCAGATATAAATCTGAGCTGAGAACAGTCTTATTCAGGTGGGTAAGATAGATCCAAGACCCACAATGCCATATTTTTCTAAAATTAAATCAAGTACAAAAGTATTACCATTTGTGGTGGCTATTGTACCTTCTTTTTCATCATATATCATCCAAGTTGTAGATCAAGAGAGTACAAGTAAAACCTCTTCTCACAAAATGAAGGACACAAAAGAGAAGAATGAAAAGATGATGAAAACCTTTTAGAATTTTGGAAATGAGGTAGTCAATCTAAAAAAAAAATGAAACTGTAAACAGGTCTTCTCAAGCTCCTTTTTAGGCAAATAGGTCTGCCTATCAGGTTGGTTATCAGGGTCCAAGAAAGAATTTTGGTTACAATCAAAGGGCTATACATCCATACAACCCAAACACTCCTAGCACTTAAAGAGAGATTGTTCCTGTATAAAATAACATGATACACGATTATGAATGGTGTTACCCATGTAAACAGCCTCATAATCGGGCCATCCGCCCAAATGGAATTTATAACTAGGCTATGATGGTACATAATAGTGTATTAGGAAAGAAAAGTAGAGCTCAAGAAGGAGTAGAATAAAAAGGTTCTCAAATAGATTCCAATGGACCAGATGTTTCTTTATTGAATTTTCAAGGTGAGGAATTCTATGATGCAAATTTTACACAAAGTCAACATTATGTTTCTATTTCAATGAGCACAAGTGATGACATGTAACTGATTATTGAATGTTTGATAATGTTAAGTTGAAGATGATACAAGACATTAAATCAGTTAATGGTTTGTATTGTCATTGATGTCAACTTGATATCATCTATATTGTCATGTATATAATGCCAAAGAATTCAAAAAATTAATGGAACAGAGGTTATGCTTTCAGAAATGCATAAAAGTCATGTATTCACTAAGTGACAGACTACACCAACGAAGTGCACACCACTGTAAAGATAGAGATAAAGTCACAGTGATGCCCGATGAGCTGAAGACAGTGTTGCCCGACGAAGCAAAATCACAAGATGCCCAATGAGCTGAAAATAGTGTTGCCTGACGAGCAAGATCCAATGATGCCCGACGGATGGAGATCCTGAATCTAAATGAAGGTACACTGATGGAACTGGTAGTTGTCACCGGTGATAAACTGCATAATTGATTGACAGAATAGAGAGTTCAGAAAATGACAAAATATCTAGCTGATAGAGCTTAAGGATAGAATTAACTAATTATTTTATTTGTTTTATTCAACCATAGTTAAGCAATTGATTTATACAGTTGGAAAGAAGATAACTACGAGATAAAGCAGGAGTTAAAGCCGTAAATCAAATTGGCTAGATTGTTTTTCACGCCAAGAATCAAGAATCAAGAATCAGAATATCATGTCTATATAAGAGACAAGCATAATTCATTTACATGTGCACTTAGATACACAAGGGAGTGAGTTGAGAGAAGATGTTGAAGAGAAATTGGTGAAGGATAAACTTCATACAGTCCTGATCAATCAAGCTAAGGGAGAGCTAAAGAATTCTATAGACATCGATGAACAACAAAGTGCAGCATCACAGAGCAGAAAGTGTGAAGCACAAAGGAATTGAATTTATACATTGATCAGAGAGGTATTGTACATAAATAGATCTGAATATCTGCAATTCAAAGTTGTATTAAAAAAAAGTCATTGTGTTTCAGTTTAACCATTGAAGCATTAAGTCTCTTAACCAAGTAGGACTTAATCGTCTTCTATAATTGAGGTATATCCTAACAGACTACCAAAAAGGTTGACTCATGATGGTAGCATCAGTCTTACCTAAATCCTATTGATAGTATAAGGAGGCTGATTCAAGGATGGTATTAAGATTAGCATAAAGCCTATTGACAGTCTAGAGGTTGACTTAAGGATGGTAGCGTAGATGCCAGATACTAAGTAAAAACCTATTTATAAAAATCCTCTAACAAGGTCACACTTAACTGTGTGTTTGTAACCTTTGATAGGGTTGGCTCCTAACAGGGCTCACTTCAGAAGAGTGAAAATTTGGGGTACTGATCCCAGTGGTTTTTCCCTTAACAGGGTTTCTACGTTAAAATCCATGTGTTGTATGGTTTATTACTTTATTGTTTTACATTTCACATATGAATTTATGGATTGATTGGTATACTCTACAAATTTACTAAGTATCGGTAAATGAGTTTTACTGCTTATCGGTAATCAAGGAGAAGGACATACAAGGTAAACTGACAGATAGTTAATTATTTCAAGTATTTCAAGGCATACATCTTGTAGGGACTTAATAATATGAGGTGTATTAATTGGTGGATTAAAGTTTAAAGGATAAATTTTTGAGGCCACTGATTCACCCCCCCCCCACTCTTAGTTATTACTAACAATTGGTATCAAAGCTTGTGTGCTTTGAAGGAAGGTTTCAAGACCTAAGTAAAGATCACAAGATGAACAGACGAGATGTGCCCAAGTTGAACAAAGATAACTTTGCTTCATGGCAAAGTAGAATAAGACTTCACTTATTAGGTATTGGCAATGATATTACTCAATACTTAGATACTGAATATGTGTTTCCTATAGGACCATTGATGGTAGATCAATTGAGAGTAAAGCATGAACATAACTGCATGGTTATAGAGCTTTTTGCCTCACTCTCTAATGCTGAATTTGAGGATGTCAAAGATTGCAAAAATGCGAAGACAATGTGGGATAAACTAAAGCTTGTACATGGAGGTGATACAAATGTTCTGAGAGCCAAGGTAGAAATCCTTAGAGGAAATTTTGATGATCTTAGAATGAAAGAAGGTGAAAACATCACTCAGTACAACATAAGAATAAAAGAAGTAGTCAATGCTATACGAGGCGTTGGAGGTACACTTGAAGAGGAGACAGTGGTAAGTAAAATCTTAAGAACCTTATTGTCTATATATGCTATTAGAGTCTCTACTATTCAAGAAATGAGAGCAATAGAAAACAATACAGTCACTCTTGATAGCCTGATTAGTAGACTGATTTCATTTGAGATGAATAATTTTGATAACAGTGTCTTACCAAGTTTAGAGTCTGCATTTAAGTCTTCTATGAGAATAAGCAAATCTAGTCAGAGACAATCATCTAGAAAAGATAGTGAAAGTGAAAGTGAAGAAGAAGATCTAGATGAAATAGAAGCACTCATGGTGAGAAGAATGCAAAGAGGCAAAGGTATATACAAAGGCAAGTTACCACTTGTATGTTTCAATTGTAAAGAGATTGGACACTTTGTTGCAAGATGTCCTAACAAAAGAAAATATGACAAAAGTGATAACAGATCTTTTGAGAAGAAATCTGACAAAGGTGATAAAAAATATTACAGAGGTTAACGACGATCAGAAAGAAATGATACCCGAGATTACAAGGACAAAGGCAAGAAGGAGAGCTATCTAGCTACTTGCAAAGATGAAGATACTAACACTGAACCAGATGATGATATCAAGATAGTATTTGTAGCTGTGAAGGATGATTCAGATAAAGATGAAAGGTATGAAGAAACTGCATTCATATCTAAGATTAGTAAGAATGATATCTGGATTATAGATAGTGGCTACACTCACCATATGACCGGTGACAAAGAAAAGCTTAATACTTTTGAATACTATAAAGGTGGTACAGTAAGAATTGGAAATGATACAACTCGTCAAATTGAAGGTAAAGGAACAGTAATGTTGAATAACCTGATTAAATGTGAAAATACTTATTGGGTAAAAGGATTGAATTATAATTTGTTGAGTGTTTCTTAGCTGAATAATTCAAGTCACAGAGTAGCATTTGAGAACAAGAAGGCAAAGATCTTCAATGAATCAGGAAAATTGATTGGTACCGGTGAACATACCAAAGGTAACTTATTCTATCTGAATGATACTAACCCCACTTGCTTGATGACTAGAAATGAAGATATATGGTTGTGGCACAAAAGATTGTCTCATGTGAATTTTGACAACATGATGAAAATAAGCAGGAAAAGAAGTGTAAGAGGCTTACCGACAATGACAAAGCCAGACAACATCATGTGCAAGAATTGTCAAAAAGGTAAAATGACAAAGTCTAGTTTCAAAAGCAAAACCCATACATCTGATGATATTCTAGAATTAGTCCATACTGATTTATGTGGACTTATGAGAACAAAGAGCTATTATGGAGATAGATATTTTATTCTCTTTGTTGATGATTATTCTAGAATGATGACTGTCATGTTTCTAAAAGAAAAATATGAAGCATTCAAGATGTTTAAATGGTACAAGGCTATGGTAGAAAAATAGAGTGGTAAGGATCTAAAATGTTTAAGATCAGATAAAGGAGGAGAATTTATATCTGATGAATTCACTAATTTCTGTAATGAGCATGGTATAAAAAGACAGGTTTCTGCACCAAGAACACCACAGCAAAATGGGATTGCTGAGAGAAGGAACATATCAATAGTTGACTGTGCAAGAACATTGATGATAGAGAAGGACATCACCCAGATCTTCTAGAGCGAAGTTGTTAGCACTGCTGTCTATACACTTAATAAAGTAAAATTGAGAAAGGACTCAAAGAAGACTCCTTATGAGCTATGGTATGGTAAAAAACCCAATGTAAGTTACTTTAAAATATTTGGAAGTCAATGTTATGTCTTAAAAGATGATAGAAATGGAAAGCTTGACACCAAAAGTGATGAAGGTATTT
>MU226422.1:29095-64681 GCA_018584345.1 Thuja plicata | reverse complement strand
CCTATGTATAAAAATCCTCTAACAAGGTCGCACTTAACCATGTGTTTGTAACCTTTAACAGGGTTGGCTCCTAACAGGGCTCACTTCAGAAGAGTGAAAATTTGGGGTACCGATCCTAGTGGTTTTTGCCTTAACAGGGTTTCCATGTTAAAATCCATGTGTTATGTGTGTATGGTTTATTACTTTATTGTTTTACATTTCACATATGCATTTCTGGATTGATTGGTATACTTTGCATATTTACTGAGTATCGGTAAATAAGTTTTACTGCTTATCAGTAATCAAGGAGAAGAAGGACAGACAAGGTAAACCGACAGATAGTTAATTATTTCAATTATTTCAAGGCATACATCTTGTAGGGACTTAATAATTTGAGGTGTATTAATTGGTGGATTAAAGTTTAAAGGATAAATTTTTGAGGCCACTAATTCACCCTCCCCCCTCTCAGTTATTACTAACACACAAGGTCAATAGATAAAGTTGTTGATTAAAATCAACAAGATGGAAAAGAAAAAGTACTAACAACTTCTAATCCTAATCGAGCCAGTACCAGTAAAAAATGGCAGCGAGTTACTTCACAAGCCCAAGCTGTAAACATTTTACCAAGAGCACATCCATTACCTATTGGTGAACAATAGAAGATACAAAATATAGCACCACAAGGACAAAAGGATGCTGCTACTGATAAAATACAACAAAAGGTTAGTTTTCCAAATTTTAATATTGTTTAGTATGTGAAGAAAGATATTCTCAACATTTCATTATTAGATGCATTGCAGTTACCTGGTCAAAAAGAGAGTATGAGAGAGGCATTAGCAAAAATAACATTGGCTGACCTGTCACCTCAAGATAAGTCTAAAGTATTTATAGCTAATTACTTTACCCCAAAAGATGGTCCAAACAAGCCAACACATTTTTATGTCATGCTGATTACAGGTGATTTATTGGTCCATAATTGTATGATTGACTCTGGAGCCACAATAATACAATAGAATATGAATCACTTGTTCATAGCCTAGAATGGGTCAGAAAAAAGAAAATTGATAGTTTACAAGTGTTTGGTGATAGTGAGATGGTTGTCAACTAGATTCGGGACATAAATTCTAAAATAAATGATTTGTTAAAGCTATATAAACACAAAGTTTTAGATCTGATTGAATAATTTGATGCATTTAACATTGTTTCAGTACCCAAGGGTCAGAACAAACAAGTTGATAGGCTAGAAACCATGGGGTAAATTTGAGATACCAAAAGAGATCAACAATGTGCAGGCCCAATGATATGTTAAGGGAGCAGTCAGACCATATGTGCCTAATAACAATGTAAGTTGACAAGTTTTTGAAAATGGTGAACAAATTGTTAATTTCCTAATTGAAGAAGTAGAATTTTACAATGGAAATCAAAGGAAGTATCAAAAGGAGTACGATAACTTGATTGTATAGCTTAAAACCAACAAGATACCAAAGGGTCTTGTCACCCTTGAGTCTATTTTTAACACTGATTATTAGGTAAGAATAGATAAAACCAATTTAACACTTAAAGAAGAGCATAATGAACCTATTGAGATAATGAAAGATAAGTTTTTGAAGCTTGGAATTTTTTTTACCAGTAAGGAACAATAAAATTTTATTTCATTATGCCAAGAATTCAGTGATGTTTTTGCTTGGAAATACCATGATTTGAAGGATTTTGACCGTCAATTAGCCCACCATACCTTAGAGCTAGAACTAGATGCAAAAATAGTTAGACAGAAGCAAAGACCATTGAATCCAAAGGTGGAACAACTTATAAAGGCTAAATTAATCAAGTTATTGGAAGGTAGTATCATATTTCCAATCAAGCACACATCCTGGGTATCAAATCTGGCACCCATGAGGAAGAAGAATGATGAAATCACATTGTGTGTTGATTTATGGGACTTAAATTGTACTTCCTTGAAGGACCATCACCCGCTACTCTCCATGGAGAATAGCTTATAGTTTGTATCAGGTTCTCATCACTTCTCATTACTTGATGGTTTTAGTGATTATAACTAGATTTTGGTAAAAGAGGAAGACTGGTTTAAAATAAAATTTACAAAAAAGTGGGGAACCACGCCATACAGAAAAATGCCTTTGGATTATCAAATGTGGGAGAAAATTTTCAAAAGGCAATGGAGATGGATTTCCACAGTCTGATTAACAAGGTTATACTAGTTTATTTGGATGATAACAACATATTTTCAAAGGATTTAGAAGAACATTTTAAGCATTTAAGACAAATATTTGAGAGATGCAGAGAATTTGGTGTGCCATTAAACCCAAAGAAGTGTACTTTTGTTTCCCATGAGGGAAAGTTGTTGGGTCATCTTGTTTCAATGTAAGGTACTACCATAGATCCTAAAAGAGTAAGTGTCATACTTTCATTACCACTGCTTGCTCATAAGAAGGGTTTGCAAATCTTTCTTGGAAGGATTGACTTAGAATATTTATTCCTAATGTTGTAGCTGTCTTAAAACCAATGACAACAATGTTGGAAAAGAATGTAAGTTTTTCTTGGACGAAGGAAGGTAAGAAGAGTTTTGAAAAGGTAAAATAGGCAATTGCAAGTGCCCCTACCTTAGTCAACCCCAATTTTGATAAAGATTTTGTTTTGTATGCATTTGAGGCTGATGATTCCATTTCAAAAATGATGGTACATCAAAACTCAAAAGGCTAAGAGCAGCCTATTTAATTTTTAGTCAAGGATTATAAGGTTATGAATAGTGGTATACTTTTGTTGAAAAACATGTTCTTATTATCATAAGGAGCCTCAAGAATTTCAAGGCATTAATTACAAAAAAAATAATTAATCTTATGGTTTCTCATCTAAGCGTTAAAGAGTTCTTATTGAACAAGGACCTCAATGACAAGAGAGCTGACTGGGTAACTAAGGTAATGGAGTATGATGTCCTGATTAAGAGAGCCAATCTTATAAGAGGCAAAGGTATGTGTGAGAAGCTTTCTACCAGCAAAGAGGACAACCATCAGGATGGAAATAATACTATACTTTCCAATTACAATGCTGCATCATTAGACACAACAAGATGGACTATGCAAATAAGGCATTATTTGCACACTGGTGAGTTCCCTCTAGGCCTAAACAATGCTAAGATAAGGTATTTCAGGCTTCACGCTATTCCTTTTGTCATTATGAATGATGTTCTATATAGAAAGAATTACAATGTTGTACTTTTGAGATGTATTGAGATAGATTAGATTTATAGGATTCTAGGAGAATTTGATAATGGAACAACATGTGTTCATTTTTCTCCTAGGAAAACAACATTAAAAAGTCAAAGAGCTGGTTATTATTGTCCTAGCATGTATAAATATGCTTTTTCATGGGTAAGAAGCTGTAAAAATGTTCTTTTTTTTTTTCTGATAAGAAATGTTTAAAATTTTTTCCTTTGCAGCCTATTCAGATTAAACAACCATTTATGAAATGGGACTTGAATTTATCGGTCCAATCAATCCACCTTCTAGTTAAGGACATAGGTTTATACTTACAACATTTGATTATTTTATAAAAGGGATTGAAGTTGTGGCATTGAAGGAGGAAAATGAGAATTAAGTTTTAAACTTATATGAAGATCTGGTTGCATGTTTTGGTGTACCCGATTCCATTAATTTAGACAATGCATTAGCCTTTGTAGGCACAAGAGTAACAAAATGGGCTATAAATCATAACATTTTTCTTAGTACCTCATCCAATTATTACCCATGGGGTAATGGACAAGCAGAATTGACCAACAAAAATCTGATTCACATCATTAAGAGGACTATTGAAGACAATCAACGATCTTGGAATAGAAAGCTCAAGATAGCTTTGTGGCTGAAAAAATTACCCCAAAGTGTTCAACATGTAATTCAATGTTCACTCTTGTTTATGGCATGGAAGCTAGACTTATAGTTTTGGTTTAATTTCCAACTTTAACTTTCATCAAATAATTACAGTTTTTAAAAGAAGAACCAATGCAGGTTGGATTGGCAGAATTGGTTGAACTTGAAGAAATTAAAAAATAATCATTTTGTGATTCCTAGAAACATTATGATCAGATGAACATGACATTTTATAGAAAATTTGTTTCAAGAGTCTTTAATGAAGGTGATTTAGTGATCAAATGGGATGAGCTGAAGAGTAGGCCTGGAAAGCACACCAAATTTGAAGCCATATGGAGTGGCCCATTTGTTATTTCATAATGCAAAGCGCATAACAATTTTAAGCTATCAAATATAGAAGGAGAAGAATTTCCTATCCCAGTCAATGGGATACACCTCAAGCACTACTTTTGAGGTATTTTAAGTTTCAGAAATAAGTACTTCAACACATAGATAGTTTACTTTAAGTTAGTTGAAGTTAGTACTTCTATTTTGTCATGATCAAATTAAAGGGGAATACATCATGTATAACAAAGAAACCCTTTAGGTTTGTTGTTATTGTGAAAGCTTCTAACTTGGAAGTGGTTATGATAGAAAGAACATTAGGTAGTGTTAGATTAACTGAGAGGGGGAGGGGGGTGGGTGAATCAATGGCCTCAAAAATTAATCAAATAAATCAACCCAAAAAATTTATACCACATATATAAACCTCTAGTTATCTTTAGTCCTACAAGATGTATGCCTTTAAATAATCTTATCAAATAACTACTGCTCGGAGTTCACTGTTAATCCTTTTTTTTAAGCTTTACCGAATATCAGTCTAGCCTTTACCAAAATACAACAAATAACTTAGTGCTTACTAATCAATCCTATTTTAGTAATGTGTAAAGAAAAACATCAAAGCAATGAAACATATACACATTTGGCACATGGATTTTTAACGTGGAAAGCCTGTTAAGGGAAAAACCACTTGGGACCGGTAACACAAAGTTTTCACTCTTCTGAAGTGAGTTCAGTGAAGAGCCAACCCTGTTAAAGGTTAAAAACACACTGTTAAGTGCGACCTTGTTAGAGGATTTAATATAATAGTTTGTCACTTGGTATCTATAATTTCACTATGCTATCTTAACGAGAAACTTTTTGATACTCCTTGGGATGTATCTCAATATATAAGGGATAGTTAAATCCCACTTTGTTAAGAGATTTTCTAAATCAATGGTTAAACTGAAACAATATATGATTTGTTCATAAATACAACTTAATCTTGTAGATGTTCAGATATATTGTAATCTCATAATACCTTTTTGATCAATGTTTCCTTTCCATTCCTTTGCTCCACTTCTTTCTTCTTGGTGATGTTGTTGCTTCTCTATTGCTCAGCATCCGTAGAAAACTTTAGCTCTGTTCTTTAGATTGTTTGATCAGGATTGTATGAATACTTCTTATCTTCACTAGTATTCTCTTCATCATCTTCTTCTATTCTCCTCCCCCAATTAATAATGAATTATATTGTCTCTTTTATAGAAATGATTTCACCATTCTAAGTCCTTGTCTTTCTTGTTCTTGACATGATCCACAAATCTTTTCATTCTTGCTTTAAAGCCTGCTTTAGTTTTATCCCATAGATTTCTCCTTGACAAATGGAATACAACTATCTTTAAAACTCTAGCTTATCTTTAGCTTTTAACTATTTGATGAAAACAATGTAATCAATTAGTTAGCTCCATGTTTAGCTCCTTCCAGCTAAGTCTTTTTTCATTTTTAAACTTCAGTTCTTATTGGTGTTTAACTCCTTGTTTTCTCAGTCTTGACTTCAGTTATCCTCAGGCATCTCTGTCTGTCAGGGTTGTCTGTCTGTTGGCCAACACTGTGAATTTTAGTTTTGCTTGGTAATACTTTCTTGGGTTTCTTTCTCAATTATCATTGTGACTCTTCTCTCGGGGTTCTCTATCCATCGGTGTGCACTGTCCATCAGTGTTTGTTGTCACTTGGTGAAAACTAAACTTTTATGCATTACTGATAACATAACCTTTATCTCTTTGGTTCTTTGAAGTCTTTGATTATATTTATGTAACCAATCAGATTGTATCAAGTTGACATCAATGACAATACAATACATAAAATGATTTAATTTCTTTCTTTAACTTTCTACAGCTCGGTGATCATCAACTTAACATCTTCAAAAATTGAATCAATTATATTTCATCAATCTCTCCCTTTGGCATTTATGGAAACATACTATATAATACTAATACAATATGAAATATATCAGTTATAGTTCATCAATCTCTACCAAACTTATTTTTCTATAACCAAAACAAATGTTTGACTCTCGGTAAGCTCTTCTAGCTTAGATTTGTTTCTTGTAGAGTACTTTCTTCAATTTGTATTCCCTTCACTGGATAGATGTAGAAACTTTGGATTCTATCTCTCCCTTTGTTGTAGAATTTTCTCTCCCTTAGAATCTTCAATTTTTATTCCCTTCACTGGATAGATGTAGAAAATTTGGATTCTGTCTCTCCCTTTGTTGTAGAATCTTCTCTCCCTTAGATGAATGTTTATTTGAATCTTTCTCTGATGTTTTCTCTCCCTTTGGATGTTCCTCTCCTTGATGGATATCTCTTTTTCCTTTGACAGTAATAAACATTTCTTATAGATATACTATCTCCCTTAGGATACTTCTCTCCCTTTGGATGATCATGATGGATATTTCATATGGATATATAATCTCTCTCCCTTTGATAGCAATGCCAAACTATATCCTTCCTTATTTTATAATATACACCTTGAATTTCCCTTTCCATCAATAGTACAATGACTCTGGTGTTTAGTGTAGATAAGTACCTTATTATGTACTGATATGTCTTTGCATTCCATCTCTTTGCTTGCATCAACATGAATGAGCTTTTGATTATGTGTAGGCTGATATAGCCTCCTAGTCATCTTAGTGACCAATAGACAAGGGTAGTACCCCTAGTCTCTTTCTCAGGTACTCAAATGTATCTTTAGGCAATGGATTTGTGAATATGTCAACTAATTGTTCCTTGGATTGAACATATTCCAGTATCACCTCTTTCTCTTTCCTTTTTTCCCTTAAGTAATGATACTTGATAGAAATATGCTTTGTCTTAGCATGCATGTCTAGGTTCTTTGATATATTTATTACACTAGTATTATCACAATAGATAATCACTGGTTGAAGAATTTATATATTCATAACTTCTAGTAATTTTTTGATCCATGGAATGTTAGAGAAATTTGCATCAACAACCACATATTCTACTTCTACAGTAGATTGTGAGATGCATCCTTACTTCTTACTTATCCATGTGACAAGTCTATCACCCATAAAGAATGCTCCTCCTATTGTGCTCTTTCTGTCATCTAAGTCTCCAGCCCAGTCAACATCTATATAGACTTGAAGCTCAAATTTGCCTTCTCTTTTATACCATAAGCCATAGTCTTTGGTATTCTTTAGATATCTTAAAATTCTTTTGATAGAAGTCATGTGTGATTCCTTGGGAATAGCAATTAATCTTGCAACTATTCCAACTGCATATGCTATATCTGGTCTAGTATGAAAAACATACATGAGTTTTCCAATCATATATCCATATAGGATCTGATTTACCTTGGTTGAATTGTCTTCCTTTTTCAGCTTGCACTCAGTTTCCATAGGTGTTCTAATTAGTTTGGAATTTTCCATCTTGAATATCTTCAGCACTTCCTTGATGTATTTGGATTGTGTGATATAGATGCCTGCATCTTGTTGAAGAATCTATAGACCAAGAAATAATTTGATCTCCCAAAACATTGACATCTTAAACTCTTTTCTCATTTCGTTAGAAAATGATTTACATAACATATCATTACCCCCAAATATGATATCATCAACAAATATTTCAGCAATCAAAATGTTATCATCAGTATCTTCTTTTAAATACATATTACTATTTTCACTTGTTCTTACAAATCCAATACTTATGAGATAGGAGTGAGGTCTTTTATACCATGCTCTAGGTTCTTGTTTCAATCTATACAAGGCATTGTGTAGTCTAGAAACCATGTGTTCTCTTGTTAGGATCAACAAACCCTTCTGGTTGTTCAATGTATGCCTCTTCTTCTAGTATTCTATTTAGGAATGTAGATTTGACATCCATTTGGTATAACTTGAATCCTTTGATTTTACCATAAGCAAGTAGAATTATAGCTCCTTCTAGTCTAGCAATGGGTGCAAAGGTTTCTCCATAGTCAATACCTTATTCTTGTGCATACCCCTTGCATACTAATCTTTCTTTGTTCCTTGTGACTTCTCCATTCTCATCCAGCTTGTTTCTGAATATCCATTTTTTACTAATGACATTCTTGTCATCTGGTCTAGGTACTAATGTCCATGTTCTATTCTATCTCCTCATTCATACCACTAACCCATTCTTCATTTTCTAGTGCAGTATTAACAGATTTAGGCTCAAAATCACAAATTAAACATCTAGTGTTTAGCGACTTACTTCTTTTTCTTATTCTAGCCTTCTTGTCTCCTATGATCTTGTTCTGTAGATGGTGTCTTCTGACATACTTGGGAAGTATCAGTTCAACTCTTTGTTCATCATTCTAATCATCATTTCTATCAAACTTCTTTTCATACGATCTGTCACTATTTCTGTCTTCTTTTCTTTTGTTAGGACATCTAGCAGCAAAGTGTTCAATCTCTTTACAATTAAAACATATAAGTGGTAATTTACCTTTGTATCTACCTTTGCCTCTCTGCAATCTTGTAGCCATTAGTGCTTCAATCTCATCAAGTTCTTGGTCATCACTATCACTTTAACTATTACTTCTCATAGTGTGTTTATGACTTGACTTACTTATTTTCAAAGA
Source organism: Thuja plicata (assembly GCA_018584345.1). Taxonomy (NCBI): domain Eukaryota; kingdom Viridiplantae; phylum Streptophyta; class Pinopsida; order Cupressales; family Cupressaceae; genus Thuja; species Thuja plicata. Next base: position 55,904 of record MU226422.1, on the reverse strand, counting down.
AGATTTGAATGCAGACTCAATCGATGGTAAGACACTGTTGTCAAAGTTATACATTTCAAATGAAATAAGTCTACCATCCAAACTATCTACAGTGACATTGTTATTTTCTACTACTCTCATTTCTTGTATAGAAGATACTCTAATAGCATAAACATGCACTAAGGTTCTTAGGATTTTACTTAGTACTATTTTTTCTTCAAGTACACCTCCAACTCCTTGGATAGCATTGAATACCAATTTGATTCTACAATTGTACTGAGTGATGTTTTCTCCTTCTTTCATTCTTAGGTCATCAAAATTTCCTCTTAGGCTTTCTACCTTAGCTCTTAGTACATTTGCATCTCCTTCATGTACTAGCTTTAATTTGTCCCACATTTTCTTTGTAGTTGTGCATGTTTTGACATCTTCAAATTCAACATCGGAGAGTGAGGAAGAAAGTTCTATCATCATAGAATTGTGCTCATGATTTTCTCTCAATTGATCAAGTGTGTGAGGTCTAGTAGGAAACACATATTCAGTATCCAAGTATTGAGTAACATAATTTCCAATATCTGATAGGTGGAGTCTTATCCTACTTTTCCATGATGCAAAGTTGTCCTTGTTCAACTTTGGCACATCCCTTTTCTCATCTTGTGATATATTTCTCGAGTCTTTAAGCTCCCTTTCTAATCACACAAGCTCTGATATCAACTGTTAGAATAACTACGAGGGTTGGGGGGGTGAATCAATGGCCTAAAAAATTAATCCAATAAATCAACCCAAAAACTTTATACCACATATATAAACCTCTATTTATCTTCATTCCTACAAGATGTATTCCTTTAAATAATCTTATAAAATAACTACTGCTTGGAGTTCATTGTTAATCCTTTTTCTTAAGCTTTATCGAATAGAAGTCTATCCTTTACCGAAATATAGTAAATAACTTAGTGTTTACCGATCAATCCCATTTTAGTTATGTGTAAAACAAATCATCAAAGCAATGAACCATATACACATTTGACACATGGATTTTTATCGTGGAAACCCTGTTAAGGGAAAAACCACTTGGGACCGGTAACCCAAAAATTTTACTCCTCTGAAGTGATCTCGGTGAAGAGCCAACCCTGTTAAAGGTTACAAACACAATGTTAAGTGTGACCTTGTTAGAGGATTTAATATAATAGTTTGTCACTTGATATTTGGCATTTCACTATGCTATCTTTATGAGAAACTTTTTGATACTCCTTGGGATGTATCTCAATATATAAAGGATAGTTAAATCCCACTCTGTTAAGAGATTTTTTGAATCAATGGTTAAACTGAAATAATATATAATTTGTTCATAAATACAAGTTAATATTGCATATGTTTAGATCTATTGTAAGCTTATAATACCTTTCTGATCAATGTTTCCTTTCTGTTCCTTTGCTCCACTTCTTTTTTCTTGGTGACACTGTTGCTTCTCTATTGCTCGGTGTCCACATAAAACTTTAGCTCTATTCTTTAGCTTGTTTGATTAGGACTGCATGAAGACTTCTTATCTTCACTAGTATTCTCTTCAACATCTTCTTCTATTCTCCTCCCCCAATTAATAATGAATTAGCTTGTCTCTATTATAGACATGATTTCACCATTTATAATTCCCTATCTTTCTTGTTCTTGATGTGATCCACAAATCTCACCATTCTTTCTTTAAAGCCTGCTTCAGTTTTATCCCACAGATTTCTCCTTGACAACTAGAATAAAACTATCTTTAAAACTCTAGCTTATCTTTCACTTTTAACTGGTTGATGAAAACAATGTAATCAATCACTTAACTCCATGTTTAACTCTTGCCAGCTAAGTCTTTTGTCATTTCTGAACTTCAGTTATTACCAGTGTTTAACTCCTTGTTTGCTCGGTCTTGACTTCAGTTTTCCTCGGGCATCTCTGTCCATCGGGGTTGTCTATCCGTCAGCCAAAATTGTGAATTTTAGTTCTGCTTGGTAATACTTGCTCGGGTATCACTGTGACTCTTCTCTCAGGGTTCTCTATCCGTTGGTGTACACTGTCCGTCGGTGTTTTTTTTCACTTGGTGAATATTGGACTTTTATGCGTTACTGATAACATAACCTTTATCTCTTTGTTTCTTTGAAGTATTTGACTATATTTATATAACCAATCAGATTTTATCAAGTTGACATCAATGACAATGCAATAAATTAACTGATTTAATGTCTTGCATTAACTTCCTGCATCTCGGTGATCATCAACTTAACATATTCAAACATTCAATCAGTTATAGTTCATCAAGGAGGTAGTTTTCTTAGGTACTGATATTACTTTCCAAATCATAACTTGAGGTCATTTGATACCTATTTTAGCACAAAGAGGTCATCAAGGGACATTCAAGTTATGATTTGGGAAGTTCCTGATGCCTTCCTAAATGAGCTATAGGTTCATGCATAGAAGGAGATAGAGATATAAAATCAGTCAGTTATCATAATGCTTCAGTTGGAGATAGTAAGCTATAAAGAGACATATTATTGAATGCCTGAAATATTTTATTTTTAGCGCATACAAGAGTAAATGCGGTAAACCATCAAAGAGACATGATCTCACCTCATGAAACCTTATGGTTAAATCTCACAGTCATGAAACAATATTCAATAAATGGAGCAGTAGTATACCAATAGACATTGATCAGAAAATAAGGCATAGGAAAAAATCACCATGATCCAACATTAGTGGTTTCTTGAGAACCATCATGTACAACCCATTTATGATAGCGATATTTAATCAAGATGATAGAGGCAGTTGAAGATTGTAAATTGAAGTTGTCAGGAAATTATAGAATTTAATACGAATATATAACAACAATGTTACATGTTATAGGTACATAATGTTATCATAATGATCAACCTATTCCTTTTTGAAAGAATATGAATGTTACAAAAATAGGAAAATCCTTCATACAGGAAAATATCAAGATGCTTCGTATAGTGTCATGATATCCCAGAAAAGGATAGTAAGAGTAAGCATGTTTAGATTATACAATTGTTATCATAAGAGATGAGAAGAAAAGTTCCAGAACAACCAAGGTTTTCTACAAATGGATCAAGAGGAATGATATCCATTAGAGATACAAGGATTAGATACATAGCTACTACAAAGAAAGTCATGAGATTAGAATAAATATTTAAAGATGACAGGGCATCTATGAGAGTCATTAATGCTTTTTAAAAATAACATAGTGAAAAGAAGGAAAATATGTTAATCATATGTTTCATATGGTGATTTGTGGAAGATACAAGTATATGAGGTTATTGTACATAGAACAAAAATGGCAAGTACAAATCCAACTGAGTGTTGTAAACTGATGCAATCATTTTAAGGACAAAATATAGCTTCAAGCAATACAACATGAAGAATGGGTGAATGTGTGACTTTAGAAACAATAATAAAAATGAGTTACAATGACATGCATACAACTATAGAGTAGTAGAATAGTTATGTGTAATCAACAATTATGTGACCAAAGACCAAGCAATGAAGGTACAAACATGTGCAATAAAGAAGCACAAATTTTCTAATCAAAATAGTCAAGTGAGTATTTTAAAAGTTTACATACAATGCATGGTTATCCTATAGCAGGACAACAATTGAAATACATGTTTGATAGTAAAATAGTAACATTAATAAGGAAATAGATTTCAATAACATGTCAAAGACAATCAGCATGAACAAGGCAGTATGCACACTTTCTTTCAAAATCACTCACATAGAAACATCAAAGTACCAGGCTCAAGTAATCAACAAAAGGACAACTAACTGTCAGTTACCAGATCATAGATTTTAAAAAATGATGTCACATGGAATAATCATTATATCAGTAATGGAAAAAAGTATTAGAAAATTCACAAAAGGATTCTTATGATTCTACAAAAGGTTCAGGTCTTTATGTTTTAACAGGGAAAGAGAACGATGACAACATAATATATTGCAGTTACAAGAGATGCTTAAAACTAATACTAAAATCAATGTGGCTATTATTGTTTGATAAAGAGCATACAATCGAATTAGCAGTAAAGGAATAAAGGTGGATTCAATATACATTATTCATTCAATTTTTATTTATTTATGACTCATCTATTGTCTTTTTATACACAAGCTAGGAAAAACCAATACAAACATAACAACAAGTATAATCATTGCGACCAAATTTAAAAGAAAAGTCCAACTATATCTTATGGATGTCTTAATATGGAAAAATAGATAAGAGAAAATAAATGAGTAATTTACATTACAAGAACAAAGCACTGGTTGAATTTAGATATCTATCAAAGAAAAAATAATCAATGAAAGAACAAAGCTACTAGACACCAGAAGAGTATATTGATGCTATAAGATTTAATAGGAAGCTGTCACAGTCAATGATACAAGCTATCATATGGGGAACAAATGTTTAAGAACTAGAGCGTATCCCCTATAGGAAATATTGCTTCAACACTTTAATTCCAAATAACATAGGGTCATAAATTAACAAATCTTACATATTAGTGTAATCTTGGAGCAACAATGATCATAATCATTTTCATGTAGTAGAGGTATGAAAGAGGAATGCATCAGTGAAGGTAATTATGGAGAGTATAACCCAAACATCATGATAGTGATGTGTTCCCAAAATTCATCATAGGTAGCAATGATATAAAGAGGTCATACATCTATCAGATTTAAAGTCTAAAATGTTTGAAAAAGATCAAATAATTTTTTGTGTTCTATAATGCCAAATGCTATAATAAGAAAATGAATATCAAAACATTTATTGTCACAACATGCTGCAGGAAGTAGCGAAGCATGAGGGTTGAGCTACCAATTAATCTTCAGAGGACAGATGTTTTGTTTCAATAATCAGTGAAAAAAACCCATTGTGTCATACATTAGAATAAAAGCCTCATTCTTATCAAGAAGCCATGAATTTTAGAGGAAACAACACAAAATATTGTCTCAGTTAGAAATACCAAAAGCCTCATGGGATTCACGGCTACATAATGACACCAAAAATTCAAAAATGCAAGTGCCAGAGTCAAACCCTTGATATTTCTCGGTGCATACACAAAGATTTTCATTTCAGGAGCTTTCGTGGTTTTGTCAGGAAAGAACACAAAAGTTTAGAAGGATAAACAATTCTATAACCTAGGTCTTGGAGCATCAATAACTGAGATATCAAGGATAGAGAAAATTATCTATAAGGGTTCTAGGATCTTGTATAGAGGGAAATCACAGCGAGTGTCTCTTATAAAAATATGGAAATAATCATTACAAAAGGAGCTCTCATATCAAAACAAAATAGTAAAAGAACCTAGAAGAGAGTTGCAGGTATGGAGATACATTTTAAAACATACAACAGATATCCTCAAGGAGGAAAGAATATTAAGCAAAAGAGCATTCCCGAGCTACCTTTAATTGTTTCAAAGGGAGAAAAAACCCATATTTGTATTTATATTTAGAAAAGAAATCTTGAAATAGGAAGTTCATTAAGAAAACCCTCAATGGAAGTGCAACCAATACTAAAAATGCATAGTGGAAGCTTGCAGCCCAGATGAAAAAATGTACAGGAAGAATTTATTCCTTTTATGAAGGCCAATGTACTTGTAAGTTAGATAAAGTGGAGTCATAGATTAGAAAATGAAGGAAAGTGCCTCCAACTCCTCTTTGAAACTGTAAATTTTCCTCACAGGGGTACCATCGGAGAAGAAGATGTAATACCCCGCCTGGGAATCCTTAGAACACAAGGATAAAACATGCACTGATTTTTTTTCTTTCTAAAAGCTAGTTACCTATCAAGAATAATAGAGTAATTGAGTGCAAAGGAGAAACATCATAGCATGCAAGAAACACAAGGAACATGGAAAATCACATGTTCACCAATACAAGAAGAATTCTTTCAATACTTCCAAAGATTCCCAAGCCACAAGCCATCTACATGAAATGGACAACACACGTTCTTGAGGTAACTCAAGGAGATCTGGATGTAAGGATGAGATAAACTTAACCATAGAATGTGAAATCAGATTGTTATGAAAGGGATGGTATCTACTCCAAAAAGGGTATCTAGAATGGTAAGAAATTTTTCAAAACAAAGAGCAGAAGCATCTACTATCCCAGAGATGATGAAATCCAACAGAAACGATGTTTTAAAACCCGGAGATGATGTTTTCTCTCAGAAACAACATTCTAAATACTAGAATTGATGTTTTCTCCCACAAATGCCATTTTAAATACTAGAAACATTGTTTACCCTAGAAATGACATTTTAAATACTGGAAACGTTGTTTTAATAAATTGTAAATGACATTTTAAATACTGGAAACGACGCTTTACCTAGAGAAAATAGTAGGACCTTCCAAAGGCCATAACTTTTGCATCTAGAGTCTAATTGACTCCGTTCGAAATGTGTTGGAAAGGTCTTGATGAGATATATGACATTAAGGACCTAAAAAAATCCTAGGACATCAAATATTTTGATTATATTCACTAGAATTAATTGCAATCCAAAAGTAGGTGATCATTGTTTCCAAAATTTGCAACGAACGATCTCTGTAGTGCCCACCCATAATTTAATTTTTAATATTGATGCCAGAATATTTTAGTTATTTTCATGGTGATTATGTATATGATAGGATGATTTTAATGACTCCATACTTGCATGTGTTAGTTGACATATATGTTTTATATTCCTATGTGGTGTGTCTATCTTACATTTCTGTATGATGTGTTTGATGTGGTAGAGGACGAAGTCGTAGTTACTTGCATTGAGAGATCCACACAATCGACCGATCCCTATCATTGTCTATTCTATATATTATGTACATGCTCGACTTTGTGATGCAGGTTTGCAGGTATTAGGCATCGACTTCCCTGAATTGCCAGGATGAATGTGCCCTATCGCATTATCTCAGTGGTAAGAGAGAGGAGATAACATTCATGCCTAAATCCTAGCATAAGCCCTCATTTGTCCTGAAATAGTGGATAGTATTTGGTTAACTACCTTCTCTGAATTCGTAGATGTGACGTGAATTCGTGAACCCTTATTTGTGCATGCTTATGTCACTGCATCTTTTCTGCATTTTTATTTGGTCAGATTTTAGTATGCATGCATGAAGGTCAATGCGGTATTTTGTCATGATGTAAGTAAAAAAATAATTAAAAGTTAATTATAAAGTTTAAATAATTGAACCTTCTAAGAATAATAAAATATTAAATATATAGATATTTAATTACTAGGGATTAATTAAATACATGTATTTATTAAAAGAGATTTAATTAAAAGTCTAAAGATAAAGTTTGAGGATTTAATTAAATATTATGTCTAAATGAAAATTAAAAGACATATTTAATATAAATAAATTATTAATATACTATAAATATTATTCTTAATTAAAAATAATAATATGCAATGTAATTACATTTAAATAATAATAATGAAAATGACTTTTAATTCTAATTAAAAATTGAATTTTGTAGAGATTTAACTGTTTAATATAAAAAAAATAAAAAAAGAAAGAAAAAAAAAGAGAAGAAAATAAAGAAATGATATATATATATATATATATATATATATATAGTTTGAGAAAATAAAAGAAAGAAATAAATAAACAATATTTATTTATTTAATATTAAAAGAAGAAAGAGAAAAGAAATTGTGTATTTCTTTCTTTTAAAAATAAATAAATAAGTAAATTGATTTTATTTAAAAAATAAGAAGAAAAACAAAGAAAATAATTCTTTTATCTTTTTTTTCAGGGTTAAGTTTTTTAGGAAGTTGTCCTAGAAACCCTAGGTAAATAGTTTTTATTTATTAAAGTATTTTTGTCAATTGAAAAGGGACAAAGTTTTTTCAAAACACAAGTTTTAGGAGACATGTTATAGGTTTTGCATCAATATTTTGAAGTTAAAGAATATATTTTTAAGGCTTGGGAGTGAAGTCTGCTTTCTTCTTCTTCTTCTTCTTCTTCTTCTTCTTCTTCTTCTTCTTAGCAAGTCTACCTGACAATTTCAAGGTAGAAGTTTCTGAGTCTTTTTGTAGTTTCTGTTGGAAAGATTATTTTCTCCATGCTTGCTTGATTGTGATTTGATTTTGAGTTAAAGTTGTTTTTATTTCTAAAAAAATTATAAAGATGATTATGGTGTTCTTATGAGTGATGTTTATGGCATGTCTGGTATTCTGTGAGAATTTGTATGGAATCCCTAGGAGAGAATGATTTAAAAGGGATACATTTATGTTGTAAATCCATTAAGGTTTTATCTAATTATACAAATTTAGTTACATAAATTTTAATTGTATGGCAGAATCCTTTATTATGAACTAGGTGTATTGTAGATACATGTATGTAAGGATATGAGTTTGAAAACATACGTTTTTGGATTAGGGTTGTGAAGAGTCGGGGTAGGGAATACTTTTCATTTTAGATGTCACCTTAAAAATACAAAGAAAATTTAAGATACCCATTTGAATTTTATTTAACACTTATCAAAATCAAATAGGGTTCCTTTGTACGGAAAGGGTAAAATATTGGCTGTTATAATGAAATTAGGCCTATTTGAGCTTGATTTTTCAATCGGAGTCTGACAAACATTCATCCATAACTTTTTCTAATTACATAATTAGGGAAATCTCTTTGGTAAGATTTTAATTAATACTATTATGAATGTTTTTACTAAGTTTTATGACGATCCAATGGTTCAAAATAAAGTTATGGTCTTTTTACCAAACTAGTAACGATCATTCCTGAATAGGGCTGTTAGAGAGATTTACTTTTTACACTATTTGAATGACCTTATCTTTAGGACTGGAAATAATGAAAAATATGTGAAATTAAGTTATATTTCCATTGATATAATTTTTAGATCCGTATCATTTCATATGAGATTATACTGTTCAAATTACCAACTGATGTGCATAGAGGAAATACACAAAAACTCACTGTTACAAAGTTAAAATTGTTAATAAGTCTTATTAATAAAAAATTAATCAATTTGATAATTATTAAATAATTAATATGAATGATCTAATCAATTTATAATTTAATTTTAAAGATAATAGAGATTCACTAAAACCCCATATATGTTCCATGTGTGTACCTTATGTTATTAGCTAAGTCATTTATGACTTCAGAGTATTTTAATAAATATAACGATGTTATATAAATGGAGTTAAATAATATGTCAAATACATGCATACCTTCTCTCATGTGATCTTTGTGTTGTTAAGTGTCAGTGTGGGTAGGTTGTTACCTTAGGTGGGTTTTGTCTTCGGACTTGTACTATCTTATGATTTTATGCCTTTTTGCTCTTTGGGTTTCATATTGTGGAAAGTTCATAACCTATTTATGTCATGATTGGTTCATGTGTTGTCTTGGGTACATCTGTGAGCGATGTCATGTGTTCCTTGATTCCTTACTCTTAATTTTATTTGACCACAAGAGGTGACAACCAATATTGTGTTGAGTTGCGATTTGTTCACTTGGTCACCTTGTTTATTCTTCTATGATTGTTCAATGTTTTTAAGTGATGGTATTTTTTTTTTTTAATGATTTAATCCATGTTGGAGAGAGATTCTTTTGATGCTATTTAGGATCATTATTTTGGTGATATGATATTTAGAAAATTTAGTGATTGTTATTTGAGATATCCATTATGGGATGGATGATTTATTGAGATGTCCATTATAGGGTGGATGATTTAGATCCTTGTATAGGATGTGATATGTACTATTATGCTCTATCATTTTACCTTGGTTATTTTCATGACTTGATTATTTACAAGAAGTCTTTTATGGTTTTGGCTTTGTCTTCTTTTTGGTTCTGTGGCTGAGAGCATTAGGGTAGGTTATTGATGTGCGTAGAGGGGAAGTGGCTTGCATTCAGAGCCAGGGTCCTAAGAGGCTACTAGGGTAGCTCATTGCAAGTAACTAAAAGGTGAAAAATAAATAAATTTATTCAGAGAGAAACATTAATAAGATAATTCTGTGTTATCACCCATGCCTTGAGTGCTAGTACAGGCTAGGATGGGAGTGAGAGAAGATGCTTGTTTGAGGTCTTTCATGGTTAAGATCCTTGTCTATACAAAAGGGTTACTGAGACACATAGAGTCACTTGGGGGATAGGGTCTAGGGAGGAATACTTGGGTAACTCAAGGGCGGACTTATGTGATGACACTTCCTTATATATGTTCTAGATCCCTACGTGAGTATTTGGTACACTTTCTTTGTCTCTTGATATTTCATACTTTTAACCTTCGAAACTTCTTGTTGCCTTTTCATCTAGTGTACAATTGCATTACTATTTCTTGTTTGGTTGTTTCCCATGTGTGTGGGCCTTTTTTTATCTCCCCAGCACAATGGGAGTGGACCTTTGGTTCCACGAGGTCGAGTGGTAGTGATTCTTATTACCTTTGAGATCTAACGTTTGTGACTTTTGCTAAAATGATCCTTGTTGTAGTTGTACCTTCTTGATCATTGTTGGAGAATTTATCTTATCTTTCTTATGTTGTATTCTTGTATCATTGTATCAGTTGTGATATTCTTAGAATATTATATTGTACTTTATATTAAGCTTTATCACATACCCTGCAAATTGTGCAGTGGATGTTAGTTCATTATGTATACCTTATGGTATCAGTTATTTCTAGGTTTCATTAATGAGATGATGTTCTTGTTATTCATTTGCATTTATGGATATTGTATATTATTTATTATGTTTATTAGATTAGTTAACCTACATAATTCTACGTCATGGAACCCTCAAGATTTGTAATCTATAAATTAGTTGCATTTATGAGAATGTATTGGTATTATGCTATATTACTTCTGCATTGTTATTCTTTATCAATTGTAAACTCTTAAAAAAATCATTCTGTATATTTAATATCATGTTTTAGAACTTCTCCTGGGTTCCCAGATGGGGCGTTACAATATCCTGAGTCCATAGACTGGATAGGCATGTCGACACCAATGTATGACATGAAGTAAATGCTATCTCCACACTAGGGAGTAATAGATACATGTACATCAAGTCTATGGACACTCAATTGCATCAATGAAAACATAAGGGAAGCATGAACATAATATGCTTAAAAACTAGAACACCAAGTAAAACATGAAATACATAAATGAAAAGAAGGGGATAGAAAAAGTCACATCATGCTAAAAATAATCCATCACTGAAAGTCATCCACCATCTGTACACCGGTCCCCAAAAGTGGTAAAGTGCAATGCCACGCTACCATGGGGAACATTTAGGCCCACCCCACCATGCTCACAAAGATAGTAGTCTTGACCACAACCAAGATAAACACTCACACAAAAAAAGGGTGGTACACTCACACCAAGAAGATGCATAAAATCATGGAATGGTATAGAGGTCCAAAGAAGGGATGCAATACGAGTAGGTCAAGGTCACTAATCAACTAGACAAGGTACGATGTAGAGACTCAAGAATGGAGTGTGATCACATGGCTCATACATGCCCGTATGGAGTCAAGAAATACTTCTCAAACAAGGAAGCTCTACTATGTTGGCACACATCTCTCAAATAAATGACTGATGCTATGCCAAGTCAACATCCAAAGATGGTTCACGACTATCCTGGCTCATGTCTCTCAAATAGACAGTCGATAGAAAAAATATAGATCTTATTATTATTATGTCTTTCCCATTTGTTTTAAGGTTATCACTTATTTAAATAACTCAACCAAGGGATACCCTAGGACCACTTTTTGTCCTAGCCCACCTTGGTGAGCCACTCTATCCCACTACTCCACACCTACCAGTCAAACATAATGAAACAAAAAGGACTCCAAACCTCAATCAAAGAGGGAGGTAAAAGAAATAAAGCACATGGCTCTACTGACCTCAACCAAGAGCATGGGTATAAAAGTAATCCCGTCATGACAAAAAATCTTAGGATGTGGTCTCAAACACCATCGTCACAAATTCCAATGCGATCTAAATCAAGCATGGAGAATAATTTTACAAAATGGAAAGATAGCCACAAATGCTCATGATACACTTGATTGGACACTTGGCCTGGAGTACAGATTCACTCATGAATCTAAAATCAACAATGTAAAACCATACAATGGTTGAAAAATTGGAGGACAACACACTCCAATATACAGATTAAAATGAACAAAATAAACTGTAAAATTGGGTGGCATGCAAAATGAGGCAACCCCAAAATTTTCCAAAAATTAATTTTTTTTAGAAAGCTAAAAAATAAAAACCCATTTTTCCTAAGGAACCAAACAACACACCAAACCAATAAAATTTCAGTTCTAGATAAATAAAGAAAAATGACAAGCATAACGGTAATAAAACCATTACTGAAAACCTCAGTTGCTTATAGTGAGTCAATCGGGCATCTAAAAACTACTAGAAAGTGGAGGAGTACTAAATCTCTGCCCATGAGACAAAAGAAAACAAGAACCAAATCAAATGATTAAGAAATGATTAAAATATCAAAGGCCCTACCTCACAGCCGGAGGACAAACCTGAAAAGATGAGGAATAAATAAATTTCCTCGCTAAATCCAAAATTCAATCCACAAGAACAAAGGTATTCACGACACGATTCCAACAAGCCTCTACCCACCAAGATTTGATGGCCCAGTCAGTCACAATGAACAAAATAATGAATTTATCCCCACAAGTTTGGAGCAAAATTCTATTTTTTATAAAAACCAAAAAAGGAGAAGTGAGTAAGAAGAACTCAATTTCAACATATAAAGCACTTTTTAAAAAGTAACTTTTAAAATAGGTTATTTAAATAATTAAAATAATCTACTGACCTTTCACCCCAATATAATAAAATAGATTCCAGATAATTGGCATCCAACTATGGCCAAATAGCCAGTAAATAAAATTTAATATTAAAACTCCCCCAAAGCATTAAAAATTAACATTTAATTAAATCTCGTCCGTGACAACTGCGGTAACTTCTAAATGCATAGACAGTCATTGGTCTATCAAAAATGCATAATGAATCCATATTTACCAACATGTACCAGAGGGAATAATATACTACTCACGGATACGTTGTCCATACGGATGACATTGGCTCAACATGAACGGTTGGTAGTACTATCTCCTGTGCCACTGTCGGGGATATAGGTACACACTCAACTCCTGAAACTCAGGATGAATGTACTTGGTACCTATTTACTAAGCATGCAAACCTCAAGTGTACTTTCTCATAATAAAATAGATGAAGCATAACATGTAATAATCAAACAATGAAGAAGATGACACCGTTGTGTCGCCCTTACAAAGGGGGTAACTATGAATTCGTCTCACTTCATACAAACAATTGAAGCATTATATATATATATATATATATATATATATATATAGAGAGAGAGAGAGAGAGAGAGTAATGATTTATTTAAATAACCATTGCATTAACCTTTACACATTTAAATATAAGCATTAAATAAACCATCATGATAACATGAGCATATATCAATGGAAGTAATTACTAAAATATCCAACAACATATAAGGCACAGTACTATGGTGAAATCAGATATAATCATTAACATAATAATCCATTATTTCTTAAAGAAGAATAAAATATGTATCATCATAAGGAATCATGTCACATCTCTATCATCATCATGCAGATATGATCAAAACTATAACATAAACCGACCATTTACTACAACTAAGATATTGGAAATCAAAATAAGGCACTGTCATCCAAAACACCTCATTATGTTGATAACCAAAATAACATAAACAAAGTATCTCATATCAAAATAAACATGGAACAAAATGCAACTATGGGAGGCACTACATCCTCCCCCTGAGGTATATGATTACTCCTGGAAGCTTGAAAAAAGATAAGGGTACAAAAAGCTTAACCATGAAGCATCCTCCCATGTAGCAGAATTCTCATCACTCAGGTCCCATTGGACCCTTACTTTCTCTATGTCTCGACCTCTGAGGGTCAGCTTAAGATGCTAAAGTATACATATGGGATCCAAAGAAATTTTCCCTTCCTCTAACTGTAAAGCACCCCAATCAAGAACATAGGTCACATCAGGAATCAACATAGAAACATGAAAAACATTATGGATGCATGATAGGCTAGGTGGAAATTCCAAGTGAGAGGTAACATGACCAATCCTCTCAAGAATCTCAAAAGGCCCAACAAAGCATGGTACTAACTTAGAGCTTTCCCTATACCAGATAGGACTCCTCCACGGATGAAATCACAAAAAGAGATGGTTACTAACTAAAAAGTGACGGTGAAACCTATGGGCATCAACATAATTCTTTTGTCAATCCTGAGCAGTAACCAAATTATCTCTAATACGCATAACCTACTCCTATATATCCTGAAGCATGTCCTCCAAAACCTGTTTCACCCACTCTGTCTGACCATCAATCTCAAGGTGATAAGATAAACTAAAGTTGAGTTGTGCACCTAAAGTATGTTGGATAGATGTCCATACTGCTAAAATAAACACTGGATCTCTATTTGAAATAATCTTGCAAGGTATCCTGCACAACCTAACTATGTCCTCCATGAACACAGGTTCTATAGAAGTAGTAGTGTACGAAGCTCTCATGGGTGAAAAGTGGGTCACCTTGGACAACTTTTCCATAGTAACCATAATAAAATCATTACGACACGATGAAATTGGCAACCCAGTAATGAAATAAATAGAAATAGTGTCCCACTTCCATTTGGGAATGGAATGTGGTTGGAAAATACTTTCCAGATGCTAATGCTCTACCTTCACTCTCTGGTACTCTAGAGATCGAGAAACAAAATCAGTAATATCATACCTCATCCCTTCCCAAAAGTACAAATTTCTAAGGTTGGCATGCATCTTCTTGATGTTAGGATGTGAAAAATACGGTGCATGATGTGCCTCTGCCATAAACAATGAATGAAGTGTTAGGAATAACAGTCCACAAGACAACAGAGAGGGGGGGGTGAATAAGTTGTAGTATAGATTATTAAACTTTAAAATTTATCAACCATATCAGCAAATGTAAATAATAATATAGTAATAGACAACACCATAACACAATATTTGTTGTCGAGGAAACCCTATTAAAGGTAAAACCCCGGTGGGAATTAACACCCACAAAAATCTACTGAGAATATAGTATCCCTATTAAAAGATATTAGCCCTGTTAGGATCTTGTTACAACATTACAATACACATTCCCTATTAGGAGACAGACCCTATTAGGAGTCAAAGGAAATAGTAGGCTCACATCCAAGGCACACTACCCAAAGAAGGTTAAAGCCACCCCCAAGGATTTACAATCCACATTAAGTGTATACAACAAATACACAATCTAGTGAACTATATGATATAAACTATCTTTGCTTGATTAGTTCCAATGAAGTATCAACACTGCTCTCTATCCAATAGTCAAGCTTCGTATCTTCACAAATATTTTCTCTTCTCTTTCTCTACCACACTTTTCACAAATGAAAAGATCACTCATATATACCCTTTTACAATAACCCATTAGGTCAGCCAGTTAAGATTTCCTAATACATAATTAACTAGGTTAGCCAATTAAGGCTTCCCATTATACAAATAATTATATAAGCCCTTGCTAAGATACACACGGTACCTATAACAAGTATACAACATTTACAATTTATCATAAATACTTCCAGATTTGCAATCCACTCTCATAATTAATTTCCACACATTACAAGTATGAAGTCGGCCAGGAAATAGGTCTTCTCCAGAAAACATGCCACAATTGACGTCATCAGTACCCAAATAGAAATCAAACTCAATCCATTTCATTATCATATGTTGGCTCTCTATCAGCAAGCTTGAATGTTATGAAACATCTTCCTCAGTAAGATATACCCGAAACACAGAGACCTTCTCTATCCAGATTCACAGTTGTAGTTCAGAAAAACAATCTTCACCAAATGAACTGTAACATCCACATAATGTAACATAAAGTCAATTGACCTTAGGAGTAAGGTCAAAACTTAGCCTTCTACATAAATCCAACTTTGGTCCTTCTGAATCATTTGTAAAGTGTCTGTACACTCATTCTCGTTAAGTAGTCAGTCAGTCTTCTCCATAGAAATATATGTTGACATCAGCGACACAACATGAATATCAACTGCATGATCAGTAACCAAAAATGATATCATCCAACAATCTCCCCCTTTTGCATTGATGGCAGCATATGGGAAAATCCTTATGCATCAACTCAAAAAGTACTCTCTCTCAATACAATCTACTCAATATCCTCAACATAAATTTCCCAAAATAGTAGGGATTTTCTCATAGATTCCTTCCCCTTTTGGCAACAATGGCAAAGGGTACCATAACTCATATGTATTCTTCAGTATATTTTTCAAATCTTCATGTCCGATCAGGTGCAAGATCACCCAAATGTGCTCCATAGTGTTCTCCTACGATCACTCCTCCTAAGGAGTAGATCCATACATCAAGTCCAAAGAATAATATAGCTCTGAGATCCACTGAACTGATGCATATCTGCATCATTTTAATTACCACTGGGAGGGGCCATCACCCCAAGCATGCCTCTGAGGTATTCAAAAGTATCTTTTGTCAAAGGTTTATTAAATATATCTGCTATCTGTTCCTTTGTGCTTATGTACTCTAGTTTAATCTCCTTAGAAGCTACCTTCTCCCTCAAGAAATGATACTTGATAGAAATATGTTTAGTCTTTGAGTACATTATAGGATTCTTCGACATGTTTACTGTACTTGTGTTACCACAATGAATAACCACTGGCTCCTTGAAAATTATACCAATATCTTCCAGCATTTATTTCATCCAAACAACTTGTGTGCAATTAATTGCAGCAACTACATGTTCTGATTCAACAGTAGATTGAGCAATACAATTCTGCTTCTTTCTTAACTAGGAAACCAATATCTTCCCAAGGAAAAATGCACCACCACTTGTGCTCTTTCTATCATCCACATTACCTACCCAATCAACATCAATAAAATCCTGCAAAGTAAAATCATCAGATTTTTCATACCATAATCCATACTCTCTTGTTCCTTTCAGATATCTGAAAATTATTTTTACAACAACAAAGTGTGTTTCTTTAGGATCTGCCTGATATCTAGCCACAATTCAAATTGCATTGGTAATATCTAGTCTAGTGTGTGTCAAATATTGTAGACCTCCAATCATTGACCTATACTTAGTCTACCCAACACTTTGAGTCTCATCACTTTTAGTTAGTTTGTTCCCAGCTCTCATGGGTGTACCAACATGTTTACAATCTTCCATTCCAAATTTCTTCAACATTTCCTTAAGGTACTTGGTCTGAGATATAAATATGCCATTATTACTCTGATTAATTTTCAAACCAAGAAAAAATTTCATCTCACCAATCATTGACATCTCAAACTCATTCTCCATTTCTCTAGCAAACTTCTTACTCATTTTGTCATTTCCTCCAAAAATGATATCATCAACAAAAACTTCTATAATTAAGATTCCATCTTCATCAATTTTTAAATACAAATTACTATCTGCATTACCTTTTCTGAAACCAAGATGGAGTAGATGTTTATCCAGTCTTGCATAGCATGCTATCGGTGCTTGTTTCAGTACATACAGTTCCTTCTTCAATCTGCAAACCATGTTTTCATCATCTGTCACAAGAAAACCATCAAGTTGCTCAATGTACACTTCTTCTTCTAGGTTTCCATTCAAGAATGCAGATTTCACATCCATCTGATACACTTTGAAGTCTTTATGTACAACATAAGCAAGGAATAGTCTCACAGCTTCTAGTCTAGAAACATGTGCAAATGCTTCTTCATAGTCTATGAATTCTTGTTGTGAGTAGCCTTTATATACTAGTCTAGCCTTGTTTCTTACCACTGTGCCTTCCTCATCCATTTTTTTTCTTTCTAAAAACCCACTTATTTCCAATCACATTCTTGTTTTTAGGTCTTGGAACAAACTCCAAAGTATTGTTCTTCTTTATCTTCTCTATTTCTTTTTCCATGGATTTAGTCAGAGATTCATCTTTACATGCTTCATCAGTAGTCTTGGGATAAGCTTGAGAAATAAAATAGATCTCATCTCTAACTTTAGAACTAGTCATCATGCCTTTGCTTACATCACCAATAATTTGATCTTTAGGATGGTTTTTCTTGACATACCTTGGAGTCTTCAATGTCTTAGTAGCTTCAGCCTATTCTTCTTCTTCAGTCTCATACTCAATAATCAAGGGTTCTTCAGGTTCAGCAACAACTTCTCTTGTTTCTGTTATCTGACCACAATCATACATTCTTTCCTGAATTTGAAATTTCTCATCTATCCTCACATTGGCGCTTTCAATTAGTTTTCTCAATCTCAGATTGAAACATTTATATGCTTTACTCTTAGTAGAATAACCAAGAAAGATTCCTTCATCACTTCTAGCATCAAAATTTCCTATCTCATCATATCTCTTGATATAGCATTTACTACCAAATATTCTGAAATATTTTATAGTAGGTGTATGATCAAACCATAATTCACAAGGGGTTTTATTTGTACCTTCTCTGATCTAAATTCTATTTAGTGTGTACACATCAGTGCCAACTACTTCTCTCCAATGAACATGTGATACATTTCCTTCCAGCAACATAGTTCTAGTAGCATCTAATATAGTTCTATTTCTTCGCTTTGCTATCCCATTATGTTGTGGAGTTTTAGGAGCTAAAGTTTGTCTATGTATTCCATTTTCTTCACAATATGTGTTAAACAATTCTGATGTAAATTATCCTCCTCTGTCTGATCTCAAACATTTCATTTTTAAACCAGATTCATTCTCAACTTTTGCTTTGAACAACTTGAATTTGTCAAATGCCTCAGATTTATCTCTCAAATATGTAACCCACATCATTCTAGAAAATTCATCAATAAAGAGTATAAAATACCTTTCACCATATTATGATCTTGTTCTTGTAGGGCCACATAGATCTGTATGCACCAGATCCAACTTTCCTTTTGCTAAATAGGCTTTGCTCTTGAAAGTGCTTCTAGTCTGTTTCCCCATAACACATTGTCTACACATAGTGTTAGATGGCTTAACAATTTTAGGTAGATCTCTTACTGCTTTTATCATACTTTCCATCACAATGTTGTCAAAATTAACATGACAAAATCTTCTGTGCCATAACCATCTATCATCAATCTTTGCAATAAAACAAGTAGCTTTAGATGTGTTTAGTTAAAATACATTACCTCTAGATTTAGTACTAGATGCTATCAAGTCTCCTATTTTTCTCTTGATAGAACATTTCCCATTGATGAAGTTCAATTGATAACCCTTGTCCATTAGCTGTCCAACACTCAACAAATTATGCTTGAGTCCATCAACAAGTACTACATTGTCAGTGTTAGTCTTACCATCCAATGAAATAGATCCAACCCCAATAATAAATTTAGGAGTATTTTCACCAAATCTAACAAAACCACCATCATTCTTCTTCAAACTTACAAATTTACTTTTATCTCTAGTCATATGATGTGAAAAACCACTATCTATGACCCATTCAAATTTCTTTTCAACTTGAGATACTAATGCTTTTTCCTCATGCATAGGTTCATCATCCTTAATAATAATGAATCCAATTTCATCAAATTTATCATCCTCATCATTAGATATTCCTTCACTAGCATAATAGCATTCCTTCTCCTTTGAGAACTTAGACTTGAAAAACTTAGGTTTGTGCTTTGAAATTCTTGTAGGACATCTAGATGCAAAATGACCGATCTTATTACATGAAAAACATTTCAAAGGTAATTTGCCTTAAAACTTACCCTTACCTCTCTCTTCTCTTCTAGCAATCAGTGCAACAATTTCATCTAGCTTCCTTTCTTCTTCCTGTATCTGTTCCCATTCATCAACATAGGCTCCAAGTTCTTCTCTAAGATCATTACTTCTTGTGCTTGCATTTCCAGCTAAGGTCTTCTTGTTCTTGTGCACGGTTGCTTTGAATTCTAACTCAACTTTAGGTAAAGTGTCTCCCTATTCTGCGGCCTCAAATGTAGTTAGTTTTCCAATCAACATCTCTTTGGTGAAGTTTAGTGTCAAAGGTATGATCTCCTCTATAGCCTGAACCTTGGTTCTTTATGCAGATGTCAAAGATCTCAGTATCTTTGCAATTAGTTCTTCTTCACTGTAAGTTCCTCCAGAGTTCCTAATAATAGTCACCACCTTAGTAATTATTTGTGCATATGCTCTAATGTTCTCATTGTCTCTCATCTTTCATGATTCCATCTTTGTCTTCTAGTTCTGTAACTTTGTTTGCTTTGTAAATCTGTCTCCAACATATAGGGCTTCTAGTCTTGTCAATATTTCATGTGCAGAATCGAAGTCCTTTACTTCAATGAATTCTCTATCTGATAGAGCACTGATTAAAGATTCCCTTGCAACCATATTACATGAAAATAGATTTTTTTCATCTTCAGTGGCCTTCTCTAATTAATCCTCAGTCGCTAACTTTTCTTTCTTCTTTATGATCATCCAGTAGTCAAGTCCTAGACAGATCAGATGTGTTCCCATCTTGTTCTAACAACTATCAAAGTTTTTAGGGTCAAACTTCAGACTATCCTTCCTATAGTAAGTCATCTTCAAGATCACCTCAAGCTGTTAAAATTTCTCTCCGAGGACCAGTAGCTCTGATACCAATTGTTAGGAATAAAAGTCCACAAGACAACTAAGAGGGGGGGTGAATCAATTGTAGTATAGATTATTAAAATTTAAACTTTATCAACAATATTAGCAAATTTAAATAATAACACAGTAATAGACAACACCATAACACAAGATTTTTTGTCGAGGAAACCCTGTTAAAGGTAAAACCCCGATGGGAATTAACACCCACAAAAATGTACTAAGAGTATAGTATCCCTGTTAAAAGATATTAGCCCTATTAGGATCTTGTTACAACATTATAGTACACATTCCCTATTAGGAGACATACACTGTTAGGAGTCAAAGGAGATAGTAGGCTCACTTCCAAGGCACACTTTCCAAAGAAGGTTAAAGCCACCCTTAGGGATTTACAATTCGCATCAAGTGTATACAGAAAATACACAATCCACTAAACTGTCTGATAGCAACTATATTTGCTTGATCAGTTCCAATGAAGTATCAGCACTGCTCTCTATCCAGAAGTCAAGCTTCATTGCTTCACAAATCTCTGCTCTTCTCTTTCTCTACCACACTTTTCACAAATGAAAAGATCACTCATATATACCCATTTACAATAACCCATTAGGTCAGCCAATTAAGCTTTCCTAATACATAATTAACTAGGTCGGCCAATTAAGGCATCCCATTATACAAATAATTATATAAGCCCTTGGTAAGATACACATGGTACTTATAAAAAGTATACAAAATTTACAATTCATCACAAATACTTCCAGATATGCAATCCACTCTCATAATTAATTTCCACACATTACAAGTCTGAAGTTGGCCAGGAAATTGGTCTTCTCCAGAACACATGCCATAGCTGACGTCATTAGTACCCAAATAGAAATCAAACTCAACCCATTTCATTATCATATGTTGGCTCTCTATTAGTAAGCTCAAAATTTTTGAAACATCTTTCTCAGTAAGATATACCTGAAACATAGAGACCTTCTATGTCCAGATTCATAGTTGCAGTTCAGAAAAATAGTCTTCACCAAATGAACTGTAACATCCACATAATGTAACATAAAGTCAAGAGACCTTAGGAGTAAGGTCAAAACTTAGAATTTTGCATAAATCCAACTTCAATCCTTCTGAATCATTTGTACAGTGTCCATACACTCATTCTAGTTATGTAGTTAGTCTGTCTTCTCCATAGAAATATATGTTGACATCAGTGACAAAACATGAATATCAACAACATGATTAGTAACCAAAACTGATATCATCCAACACAAAGATCTCCTGAAATCAACACATAAATGTGCTCATGGTTCCACAAAATTCCATCTGACTCCAATGAGTATCCTAAAAAATTCCCTACAAGGGTACGCCCAGAATCAATCTCCCCTCTAACCTCCTAATACCCCAAATCCATAGGCAAAACCTCAAGGATACAGCTACGCAAATCCACTCCTAGGGAAAAAATAGATATCTTATGCCTTCTCCTACTCAAGGCATCTACAAAAACATTCTCCTTCCCCTTGATGTAATGAACATCAAAATCATACTCACACAAAAAATCCATTCAATGATGATGTCCTTCATTTAGGTTCGGTTGAGAAAAAATATACTGCAAACTACGATGATCACTATGCAGCTCAAACTTGTGACCGAAAAGAAAATGTCTCTAGTGGACTAGCACATGCACAATCACTACGAACTCCAAATCATGAGTGGGGTAGTTCAGCTCATGATCCTTGAGATTCTGGGTCTCATACACAATCACTCATCCCTCCTGCATAAGAATTGCCCCACACCATCCAAAGATGCATCAATGCACACCATAAACTCACATATAGGATATGAAACTACCAAGATAGGTGCACTAGTCAAACACTTCTTAAGAGCCTCAAAATTTGACTCACACAACATGGACCAAACATACTTCTTCCCTTTCCTCTGAAGGGAAGTGATAGGATGAACCAACCGTGAGAAATCCTTCACAAATTGATGGTAGTAACCTGCCAAACCCATGAAACTATGAACCTCAAAGACACTAGTAAGTTTTGGCCAATCCATAATAGCTTGGATCTTTCAAGGATCAATAGAAATACCCTCTCTAGAGATAATATGACCCATATACTTCACCTTAGTTTAGAAGGACTCAAATTTGGCCAGGTTTCCATACAATTGATGGTCATGTAAACACTGCAATACTTGACGCAAATGGACCTCATGCTCCTCCATAGTCCTCGAATAGATCAAGATATCATCCAAAAACACAAGAAAAAAGTGGTCAAGATAGGTTCATAAAACACCAATCATAAAACTCATGAACACTAATGGTGCATTGGTTAACCCAAAGGGTACAACCATAAACTCATAATTCCCATATAGAGTGCAAAAAGATGAACAATGAATACCAGCTTCTTGGATAAGAAGTTGATGGTATCCTGACTTAAGATCTATTTTTGAGAGCACTCTCACCCCCTTCATCTGATCAAATAAATCATTGATCCTTGGTAAGGGATATTGGTTCTTCACTGTCACCTTATTAAACTTCCAATAATCAATGCACACATGCAAGGACCCATCCTTATTCTTTACAAAGATGACTCATGCACCCCAAGGAAATACACTAGGATGAATATGGCCCTTGGCCAACAACTCCTCTAACTGCAACAAGATTTCAGTCAACTCTTGAGTATTCATGCAGTAAGATGCTCGAGAAAAAGGATCCTCTCAAGGAATGAGATAGATGTGGAAATCTATGTCACACTGAGGTGGCATACCAGGGATCTCACCCAAAAATACATCCAAAAACTCATGAAGCAATGGGTGATCATCAAGAGAAACATCCTAACTCCCAACCCCATCAAGGTAACTAACTAAGATGATAAACAACTAACAGCCTTTCTGCATACTCTACTTCAGTTGCATGGCTGAGATCAAGCAAAGTGAAATAAATCTCTGGACCCCTACATTAATCTTGACACACCCACTTGAATCATCCACACACTCTAATGATTTCTGTCAGTAATCAATGCATTCCTAGTAGGAAGCTAACCAATGCATACCCAAGAAAATTTCATATGAACCTAAGGGTAGGACACAAAGGTCTATGGTGGTGGTGAAGGTACCCATATCCAACACACAACCATGAACAAGGGAGTCCATGACCACTCTAGAACTTGTGGCTAACTCAACCTACCAACTATCAGCCTATCATACTGCCACTAGCCCACATCGCTCCACAAGGAAGGGGGAAATGAATGAATCTAAAGCACCAAAATCAAATAATATAGAAGTATATATACCATATAACACACCTGTAATCTCAACAATAGTGCCTTGGTGCTCAGCTTGATGGTTGTCAACCACCACAAATACTCAGTGGGATCTACCTGCATCCCCAACTATAGGTTCAGACATAGTATCCCTTTGACTCAGTCCTGAAGATGACCTCTGAGGACACATAACTACCCTATTCCCAAACTTCCCACAAGTGAAACATACTCCTGGACTATAAGCCTGCCCTACTTAGGGAGCACTAGACTATTGATATCTTCCTCTACTAACACTCGACTAAACACTCTGAGATGACTAAACACACTGAGGTTTCCTATGAAGATTATAATTAAAGCCCTTACCTCATGAGGTACCTAAACCATGGCCACCCTATTGACCCCAATGATGATGTTGTCTTGGGTACTGCTAGCGACCGATCATTGGATGTGCTAAATGTACCCAAGAAGATCCCATAGGTTGTACTTGTGTACTATGTATAGCTGATCTAGAAGGATGTGCACTATGAGTCTGTGCACTTGATCAATGACCAAGAACCTAAATAATGTTACCCTCAGATAACCTTTCCTTCTTAGAGGCAAATGCAAGTGTCCTAATTTGATTCATACAAACATCTCCAAAAATACGACCATTAAGGCCCCAAAAAAAATGCTACACTAACATAATATCATCATGGTGATAGCTGGAATGCTACCTTAGCTCAAAGAACCTATTCTCATACTAATTTACTATCATAGTCCCCTGTCAGAGATCATGAAACTCATCAACACATGCTTCTTTGTACTAATTAGAAAGGAACTGCTCCTCAAAGATTTCCCATGAGACCGTTGCAATAGTCAACTGGAGCTTCTTCTCTTCTATGTGCCACCAAGTAGATGCAAAGTCCTTAAGGTGCATGATGGCACATCGATATCTAGTGTTTATCGCATACAGATGTATAGAGAAACAATGTCCCATACCTAAAAGCCAATTCTTAGCTTCATTTCCACCATGAGTACCCTCAAAGAAAGGTGGAAAAGACCTTAAAAGGTCTCTCATGTACCCTACATAGATAAAATCCTCACCCACCCATACCCTATCCATCCTATGCTCACCTCTACCACTAGGTCGAGTATGAGAACACTCATGCTCTCTCCTCTCCTCACACTCTCTCCTGCCAGATATATGTGATTCCCCTTGGTGAGACCCTTCCTGAAGAGGTCCCAATTGAGTAATATGTTCCTATAGTAACTGGACCAATTGTGGATTATGATCATTACCACTATGACCCTCTCTGTGATCCTCCTGGCATTCCTTGTGTTGATCTTCCTCTCTATGCTCTTCCTCATGATGCTCTTCCTCATGGTGTTCCTCTTCATGGTTATTCTGAAGGACATTCCGTCAACCACATCCACATTTAGGGGGCATCCTAAAGAGCACAACAAGACATGAATCAAAACCACATATAGCATACACCACTAGCCACACTAAGGCCATAAGAAAGAAATGGTAACCAAAATTTGAGTAAACAACCACACACCACTCACACTAAACACAATGAGAGTATAACACATAGATCCCAGTGTATGAACATGGGCTCTGATACTAGATGTAATTCCCACCCAAGAATCCTTGGAACACAAGGATAAAACATGCACTGATAATTTTTTTTTCTCTAAAAGCTAGTTACCTATCAAGAATAATAGAGTAACCGAGTGCAAATGATAAACATCATAGCATGAAAGAAAATCAGGGAACATGGAAAATCACATGTTCATCAACACAAGAGAAAGTCTTTCAATACTTCCAAAGCTTCCCAAGCCACAAACCATCTACACAGAATGAAGAACACATGTTCTTGAGGTAACTCAAGGAGATCTGGATGTAAGGATGAGATAAGCTTAACCATAGAATGTGAAACTAGGTTGTTATGAAAGGGATGGTAGATACTCCAAAAGGGTATCTATAATGGTAAGAAACTTTTCAAAACAAAGAGCGGAAGAATCTAGTGTCCTAGAGACGATGAAATCCAACAGGAAATGGTCTTTTCCTAGAAATGACGTTTTAAAACCCGAAGATGATGTTTTCTCCCGAAAATGACATTATAAATACCAAAAATGATGTTTTCTCCTGGAAATTCTATTTTAAATACAAGAAATGTTTTTTTTCCCTAGCAATGATGTTTTAAATACTGGAAACGACACTTTACCCGGAGAAGACAACATGACCTTCCAGAGGCCATAACTTTTGCATCTGGAGTCTGATTGACTCCATTCAAAATATGTTAGAAAGATCTTGATGATATATAAGAAATTAAGGACCTAAAAAAATCCTAGGAAATCATCATTTTTATTCCATTCACTATAATCAATTGTAATCCAAAAGCAAGTGATCGTTGTTTCCAAAAATTGCAATGAACGATCTCCTCAGTCCATAGACTGGATAGGCTTTTTAACACCAATGTATGACATGAAGTACATGCTATCTCCACACTGGGGAGTACCAAATAAATGCACATTGAGGATATGGACATTTGATTGCATCAATGAACACATAAGGGAAGCATGAGCAAAATATGCTTTAAAAATAGAACACCAAGTAAAACATGAAATACACAAATGACAAGAAGGGGATAGAAAAGAGCACATCATGCTCAAAATATACATCATTGATATACACACAAAAGTAGTGCACTTATATGAATCCTTACATGCAAGGAGAATGAGCCCTCACAAATCGATCCATAGCTCCCTATGTATGGAGTTGCAAGATTTGTAAAATTGCTCTTAGCTAGAGCTATAAACTCATGACCTTGCCAATAAACCATACAATGAGAGATTCACAATGAAAACAAGGGCAAGAATGCCAATATCTCCAATGAAAC
>MU226422.1:0-16765 GCA_018584345.1 Thuja plicata | reverse complement strand
TATATATATATATAAGTACATACATATATATATATATACACACACACACATATATACACACACACACACACACAGATATATACACACACACACACACACACACACACATATTGCATGAGCGAATATATAATAATAATTCATTTTCATAATCATTTCATTAACCTTTACGCATTTAAATATAAGCATTAAATAAATCATCATGATAACATGAGCATATACGAATGTAAGTAATTACTAAAATATCCAAAAACATATAACACACAGTACTAAGGTTAAATAAGATATACTTATTAACATAATAATCCATTGTTTCTTAAAGAAAAATAAAGTAGGTATCACCATAAGGCATCATGTCACATCTCTAGCATCATCATGCAGATATGATTAAAACTGCAACATAAACTGACCATCTACTACAACTAAGATACTTGAAACCAAAATAAGGTACTGTCATCAAAAGCATCTCATCATGTCGATAACCAAAATGACATAAACAAAGTAGCTTAGATCAAAATAAATATGGAATAGGATGCAACCACAGGAGGCACTAAAGAAGATTCCACAAATGACAAAGTGAGAGAATGAAGTTCTAATTTAGGGTTTTAAAATCGCTAATATCTCCACAAATTAGGATTTTTTATGTCTTCAAATATTTTCATGAGATATTTTTAAAAAAAGGCCACAGGGGTGTAATGTATTATATGTTATATTTTTATTTATTAGATACCTTAATATGATGCTATGTATTAAATATAAATATAACATGTAAATAGAAATATTATTATTCTTGATGGTATTTTATCTTTTTTTATATCTAATATTTATTTAATGGAAAGATTACTATTAAATAAGTGTTCGATATATTAGATACATTAAATAATGACATGTTTTTGAGGTAAAGAGGAGGAGATAGCTTCATGCATGAAGAGGTAAAATTTGTTCTTAGAGGTAGAGTCTTTTGTTCACATGGGTATATTATTTTTGGGACTCGAAGGTTAGCATTTCTAGCATGGACAAATGTAGAGAAAATGGATCCTATTGGGTAGTTTTGGAGGCATTTTGATCATTTTGAAGCCTCTTGCAGTTTTTCATTAGTTCTACATCCTTCAGAGGTTTCCTTAAGAAGTTGTGCTTAAGTTACTTAGATTTATGCTCCTTATTTTGAGTAATTTTTATGCACATTCGATCCTTTGAGATTGCATGTTTTGGGGGAATTTTGAGGTAGTTTGGGGACATATTTGAGTTGCAGTTCAGTTCCACATCACTTTGGGGAGATTTTCGTCCAGTTATACATCAGTTAAACTTAATTTTCATCCTATTTTTTTAGGGGTTTTCACATGCATCTGACCCTTTTCTATCTTGGGACTATATCTTGCATTTTGATATCATTTTTATGGACTTCATTCTTTTTTCCAATTTTGCATTTTTGCAAAATTGAGCATCATTGTATTGGAACATATTGTTGCAGATTTCAAAGATTTTATATAGAGACTGAGCTTCTTCCCATTTATTTTGCTGTGATCATATTTGGTTGTGAGTTATGATTTCAATTATTGTGTTGTTTACCTTTAATTGATCAATATTCCTTTAGTTATAATACAAAATATGATGAACCATGGTGTAGCTTTATGATTGTGTTTTGGATTTAGGTGTTAAACTGTGAAAACATGTATTGTTTTTCTCTTTAATATTGATAAAGAAACCTTTCTTAGAGTCATTTTTGGAGGGATTGTCTAGGTGGGTTGTGTTTTCATTATCTTTGAGGAATCTTATGGATTTTTCTACAAGTTTATTATCAGTTCATCACCCTCTAGTATTAGTTTTCATTTACACAAGCATGTCCTTTTAATCCTTTTCCAGTCAAATTGGTTTTAGGTGATCACAAGGAGGAAGCCTACCTATGATCCTGAGATTCATTCTCATTTCAACTGGTGAGAATTTTTCCTTGTTCCAACAAGATTGCAAGGTTTTAAACTTTGTATTGTGGGTCCAATCCTAATTGACAACATTTTTTGGCACACCGGATGGGACAAAAATTGTTCCACAAGTTGGTTCATTACATTATTATTTCTGATGTTGTGGTGTGAACAATAGTTTGCAATGTTAAGGAATGTATTTTTTATCAACACTTGGTGATTCTTATTCTATGATTTTTTGAGTAGATTTAGTAGCACATGAGAAAGGTCTAAACTAGATCCAGTAGACACAGATTTGAGCACCAAGAGCTACCACCTAATAGAAGTGGAGGTAGAGGCATAAGGAGAGGTTTCAGAGGCCAAATAAATTTTGGAAGGCTTGTTTCTCCAACTGTAGATCCTGAAGTAACATCATTTGACAATCCTCTTTTTTCTATGTTTGAAAGCCTATCAGATCAACCTCATAGACATACATCATTTATAGAAGGTTCCTCAGTTCCAAGTGCATCAAATCATAGTCTATTACCTATTTTTGAGAAACTAGAGGAAGAAGAACCTGTACCACAAGTACTACAACAAGTATCTTAGGTGATTCTAGTTGTTATACCTCAGTTTCCACCTACTGCACCTGAGATGGATCAACCAGCACCACCTATAAATCAGCCATTTGTGGCTTTTAACCAAGGAAGTCCATTAATATTGCACAACATCATGACATACCAGTTGTAGCCCTAAAAAGTTTACCTTACTTTATGGGAGAGGATCATACTACACTGATTGAACATATAAGAGATGTGGCCTCTCTGTGTGGGTTACACCACGAACTGAGAAAGATGTACCAATTAGATTTCTTGTAGCGTCATTCAAAGGTAAGGCTCTTGCACGGTTTATAATTTTACCAGTGAATTCAATTGGAACTTGGGACCATTTAGGTGCAATTTTATGCACGCATTTTGAGGATAAATCTGATCATTTTTCCTTATTTGAGAAATTAACCACAATAAATAGGGCACCCCATGAATATATGACTGATTTATTCATCATTTTTGGAAGACATGGGATAGAATCCCACCTTCAGTAAATCCTTCAAATGATTATGCATTCTTGTATTATTTAAGGTCATTTAATAGTGATATTTTAGTTCATATCCAATCTATGGGTGAAGTTACATTATCAGGTGCTTATGAGATAACAATCTATGCTGAGAATAGTCTTATTTAGGTGGATAAGATAGATCCAAGATCCCCAATGTCAATTTTTTCTAAAATTCAATCAAGTATAGTAGTATTACCACATGTGGTGGCTAATGTACCTAATTTTCCACCATATAAAAACCAAGTTGCAGCTCAAGAGAGTACAAGTACAACCTCTTCTCACAAAATGAAGGACATAAAAGAGAAAAATGAAAAGCTGATGAAAAACTTGCAAAACTTGGGAAATGAGGTAGTCAATCTAAAAAATCAAAATGAAACTGTGAATAGGCCTTATCAAGCTCCATTTTAGGAAAAATAGGACTATGTATCAGGCTGATTATCAGGGTCCATGAAGGAATTTGGGTTACAATCAAAGGGATGGACATCCATACAATGAAAACATACCTAGAACTTCAAGAGAGATTGTTCGTGTATAAAATAACATGATACATGATTATGAATGGTGTTTCCCATGTAACCAACCTCATAATCAGGCCACCTGCCCTAATGGAATTCATAACCAGGCTTTGATGGTATAAAATAGTGTATTGGGACAGCAAAGTAGAGCTCAAGGAGTAGAAAAATAAGGTTCTTAATCAAATCCAAATGGAATAGGTGTTGCTTTAAAAATAATTCAAGGTGAGAAATTATGTGGTGCAAATTTTACACAAAATCAACATTATGCTCCTATTTTAGTGAACAGAAGGTCAAAAAATAAAGTTGTTGATTCAAACCAACAAGATGGAAAAGACAAAGTACCAACAACTTATGATCCTAATCAAGCTAGTACCAGTCAGAAATGGCAGCCAGTTACTTCACAAGCCCAAGCTGTAAAATTCTTCCAAGAGGATAACTATTCCCTACTAGTGAACAATAAAAGATTCAAAATACAACATCACAAGGACAAAATGATGTTGCTACCGATAAAATATAGAAAAAGGTTAGTTTTTAAAATTTCAATACTATTCAGTATATGAAGAAAGCTACTATTAGCATTTCATTATTAGATGCATTCCAAATACCTGGTCAAAAAGAGAGTATGAGAGAGGCATTAGCCAAAATATCATTGGCTGATCAACCAACTCAAGATAATTCTAAAGTATTGCTAGCTAATTCCTTTACCCCAATAGATGGTCCAAAAAATCCAACACATTTTTATGTCACGCTGATTATAGGTGATTTCTTGGTCCATAATTGTATGATTGATTTTGGAGCCACAAGTTTTGTGATGCCTAAGCAATTAGCTAATAAATTGGGTTTGAAGTATGAGCCATTAGAGAAGGGTGTAATTTAGTTGGATGGATCATCCATCAATATTGTGGGTGTAATTGAAAATTTGGACTTAACTTTACATTCATGTCCTAATTTTTCCATTCCTCAAGACATATACATGATAGATCTACCACCTTATTTTGCTATCTGCTTGAGTAGAGAATTTCCATCTAAGTTGGGGGTTTATTGATTTTCTGATTGGTTACACTTTTTCTTCAGAACACGTTAAAACAAAAGAGTTACAGTGAAATTAGAGCCATTGGCCAAGAATCATTTATAACCCTATACACCAAGTCCTATCAATGCAATTTTTTGTTTCATGAAGCTGACCATCTTGTTGCCTTAGATCCCAATACATTGTTAGGTGGCATACCATACATCATTTTGGATGAATGGGATGCTAGAGACAGTAATGAACAACCATTTAATCACATGGATACAACTAGTCTTGGTAATTATATTATACATGAACATAATATTAATCCTAACCTTGTGAGAGTTGAGGAACAACATTCTGAACAACACTCAAATCCATCATGGAAGCTATAGTTTGATGGATCTAGAAATAGAAATGTTTCAGGTGGTGGTGCAATATTGATTTCATCTACCAGTGAAAGGTATTATTCAGCTTTTTATTTTTCATTTAGATGTACCAATAATTCAACAGAATATGAATCACTTATTCATGGCCTAGAATGGGCTAGAAAGAAGAAAATTTATAGTTTACAAGTGTTTGGTGATAGTGAGCTGGGTTTTAACCAGATTTGGAACATAAATTATGCAAAAAAAATGATTTGTTAAAACTATATAAACATAGAGTTTTAGATCTAATTGAATAATTTGATGCATTTAACATTGTTTTAGTACCTAGGGGTCAGAACAAACAAGCCGATAGGATAGAAACTATGTGGGCTGAGTTTTACATACCAAAAGAGACCAAAAAGTGTGTAGGCCCATAAATATGCTAAGGTAGCGGTCAGACAATCTGTGCCTGATAACAATGTAAGGTGGCAAGTTTTTGAGAATGATGAACAAATTGTTAATTTCCTGATTGAAGAAACAAAATTTCCCAATGGAAATCAAACGAAGTATTAGCACCGGTATGATAACTATTTTGTACAGATGAAAACCAATAAGTTACCAAAGGGTCTTGTCACCCTTGAGTCCATTTTTAACATTGATGATCCTATTGAGACAATGAAATATAAGTTTCTAAAGCTTGGAAAAATTTGTACTAGTAAGGAACAAAAATAGTTTATTTCATTATGCTAAAAATTCAGTGATGTTTCTTCTTGGCAATACTATGATTTGAAGGGTTCTAACCCTCAATCAGCCCAGCATACCATAGAGATGGAACCAGATGCAAAACCGGTCAGACAAAAGAAAAGACCATTGAATCCAAAGTTGGAACAACTTATGAAGTATGAATTGATCAAGTTATTGGTATGTGTGTATTTATTGGACCTGCAAGTTGCAACACAACACTTCAATATGTCATTATATTAGTGATTAAAACATGAAAGAATGAAGGAAAAACATATAGAAACTACCAAAACTGATATATTACTTCATATCTAAGAAGAGTATGAAAAATGCTATAATTTCCCTTAGATTATGCATAAATCAGTGACATATACAAGCTTAGAATGGAAGATTCAATGATAATTCAAACTAAATTGCAATGCAAAGTTCATTTTAGTGCACCAAAGAAGGATTATGATATTATGTAGAATTATGAACTAAGAATGCATTTATATTTCTACAAAATTAGAGCAGCATAAGAGTACTTTCAATATTCTAAAATTAGGGGCCAATTGAGCTGAAAATTCATTCCTTTTGTAGAAGAATTTGAGGAATAAGTGGTTAAGATTGATTTGTGAAGAGAGGTGGAGATTGAATCTTTGGTGATTCATGTGAGTGACCTCTCATTCTGTAATGGATTGGCTTTCCAAGTGCAAGTGAGGAGTTGTAATTAGGAGATTTATTTAATTCCCTTTAATTAATTACTTTAGCCAAGTATTTATTTGTTTTGATTTGATTTAAAATAGGCTAATGTAATTAATGTGAGTTAGTGATGAAATCACTTTGATTTTAGGAGATTAAATTGATTTTAATGAATTATGTCAATATTTGAATAATTGTCTTGACATAATTAGGGGTATGATCATACTTAGGGAAGATAGGGTCTCTGGTTAGAGTAGACCAAATTAGGGTGGTTATATTTGCCCCTCTTTGAATTGATGTGCGAACAACGCATTGATTCAAATAATGTCTGATGTTGACTTCAGAAAGTTTAAGAATTCTGCCATTGATTGAACAAAATGGCTGATGAGATCAGTCTCTTACTTGATTGAACTAAGACTGATAGTATCAAATTTGAACTTGATTGAACAAAGGTCAATAAAAAAAATATCTCAAAGATACGAATTTTGAACTTGATCGAACGAGAATTGATAATACTGACTCTGAACTTGATCAAACGAAGGTTAGTATGAAGTTGCTGCGAGATGTGAGGTATCAATTCTAAACTTGATCGAATGAGAATTGATCATACTAACTCCAAACTTGATTGTATGAAGGTCAGTATGAAGCTGCTAAGAGCTTAATAAAGATATGATAATTTTTAAACATAGATATCTGTCTTGTTTAGCGTTGAAGCCTTCTATCCAATAGTCCCAAATTAATCGAAGGAAACTGCCATGCCCCTAGTCTTTTGATGATGAAGTTAGTTTTGCTTTGTGAGCAAGAATTTAATTGAATTTAAGTGTGATCATGCCCCCATAGGAACAAAATCAAAGGAAATAGAATAAAATCCCTCTGTAGAATGATAGATCAATGGAACAGATTGATTGGATAAAAAAATAATTAGTTATAAGATGCGATGAAACAAAAGTGTGTTAAGAGAAAACATAATTTTTCCAAGTTGACTACTTGAAAATGTAAATTTGAGTCTGATAAAATGATGTAGGACCAAGATTTTGAGTAATACTATGCAATTTGTGTGTATAGAATCTAGAAAACTGATTGTGTAAAGCATGTGAATCATTTTCTGAACATATAGAGAAATTTTGCATTTTTGGGAGACTTGCAAAATTTTTACTGTGCTGATAAAAAAATCATCCTTGCATTTGATTTTTTTCCCGATAGATCATAGAAGAACAAAATTGAATTTTGATAGTCCGGGAGGAGTTTTGGAGCTTCCAGACAGCTCAAAAAGGTCAATATAAGTCTCAAAAATTACTTTTTACCCATTCATTTTAACATTCATCCATAGTAAATCCAGAGCTTTGTAGAGAAGATGGTGGTCCCCATGGAGAGACATCAATTTGAGCTAGCACATCGACTCCAATGCCCGACCCATTATGCATAGCTGGTGAGTACATCGATACCTTCCTGTTTACGCTTTCTATTTTTGATTTTGTCATTTTTTGCCATAGTTAGGAGCCTTTTGGTTTTGAATCGCATCTCGTGTCTTTGATCACATCCAGTTAATTCCATATAACATCTAGTTTTCTTGCAGAATTATGGATCGCAACCTGTTAAATCAGGATCATTTCCCATTAGGCAGTAGAGCATCATTTGTGGTAAATTAGGTCCATCTTTGAATTGTGTCACGTCCTGTGAAAATAGGATCGCACCTGTATCCGGTGTCGTATCCTGTCAATTCAAGATCATTTCCCAAATTCCCCATTGCATCCGGTAAATTGTACATCGCATCTAGTATGCAAGATCACAACTGGGAAAAATACTATCATTTGTTGTATAAGGAGATAGTTTTTTCCAATTTGACTATTTTTCCTCTTTCCAAAGGCCAAAAAGACTTAACTGTTAGATTTTCTGTGTATTTGCCTTAGCTAGGATACTGATGTAAACCTGTAGTTGTGTATTTTGATAGATTGATTTTGAGGTTGTTTCTTTTTGAGGACCTCATCCTTCACAAGTCCTTTTCTTATCCCATTTATTGATAGACATTGAGCTTTAGATCATAGGGCATCTTGGATTGAATTCATTGATAGATTTACCTGACATTAGGGTAAATCAAGGGTCGTTGACTACTCTAGCTGAGAGATGAAATTCAGAGCACAACACCTTCCATCTCCCAACTGGCAAGATGATCATCACCCTAGAGGATGTGTGACAGATTATG
Source organism: Thuja plicata (assembly GCA_018584345.1). NCBI lineage: Eukaryota > Viridiplantae > Streptophyta > Pinopsida > Cupressales > Cupressaceae > Thuja > Thuja plicata. Next base: position 8,237 of record MU226422.1, on the reverse strand, counting down.
CATATTTCAGTGATGGGTCAAGAGGTTTGGTTTGAGTCATGCTCTACCATAGCAATTTTTTTTGCACGGAGATACTTTGCAGATTCACCCATAGTCCGCTGATATCTGACTTGGGACTACATGGGAAATCACTATAATCAATTACCTGTTTATCTTTCTAGATTGATTAGAGGTATACTGATGCCTGACATGAGACAACATAGATTCATGTGCGGCTTGGTGGAGACATTAAAGAATATGGTCGTCTCTTCTTGCAGATTTGGCTGGGGCAGTTGCATACTGGCACACATGTATAGAGAGTTACACAAGATCGTATATGAGTATTTCCAGACTATGACTGTAGGGATTTTGATATTATAGATCTAGGCTTGGGAGAACATCCTAGTTACACACCCAATTGTAGATAGATAGAGAGAACCAAAGGAGCCATACGTGTACATGTATTCAGGATTCATCCAACAACCCCATCTAGGTAAGCTGGAATACTTGTGTTGAGCTTTTGATGACATCACCGTGGTCGAGTGGAGACCCTATTTATATTTTAAGGAGTGGACCTTAGACAGGTGGCAGATGCCTTACTTCTTCCAGAGTAGATATTTGATCGGTCAGACATGCTATATTATTGAAATATTTATTGTTATTCGTGTCCTCAGGAAGTATATATGTATTCAGGGTAAGTTACAGGATTTGACAGCTTACACTCAGATCCATGATGAGGAGCCACAGTGAGGAGCCTAGTTGGCATATGAGACTGCACAACTTGAGATCAGTTAGATGGTCATAGTTGGATGGGATTATCTTCTTGATGTTGCAGATGCTAGTGCACAAATGTTTATCTTGCACATCTATTGCAGTTTCAATTTCCTCGGTTCACAAGACTGGATGAGGTAGCACCTCGCATATAGGATGCCCTAGATTATGATCTTGCAGATGATGGACCAGTGAGAGGCAAAGGTTTAACTTGGAGAGATGGTAGAGGTGGGGGTGGTATGGATGGTGGCATAAGCCCTCCCTAGGATAGAGGTTAGAGACATGACTGAGATGATAGGGGAGATGATGGAGATGATATGGGTGGTGGTGGAGTGGATTCCAGTGGGGAGGGAAAATGGATGAGGTTTAGAGTTGTGCCTCCACGTATGGATCTAGGTCCTTTACTGACTAGGAAGCAACAATAGAGACCATCAAGGTAGGTGCCGAGAGGAGGAGGGGGACCTTTAGGATAGGATCCTCCTAGAGATATAGGCAAAGATACTGACAGGGATGGAGATCCACTATCATAGTGACAAAGAGACTAAGAGCATCTCAGAGCTCAGATTACTACATTAGAGACATTGCTGGCTGATAGGGATAGAAAACTTGAGATGATGAGAGCAGAGTGAGATATACAGGCACAAACAACTACTCATCAGGGCCAGAGAGTTGCTTATTACTTTGCTTTATATTGTGCAGTGGTGCCACAGCCTCAGAGAGATCCTTTGTATTCCATTGTTTCTCAGTAGTCAAAGGGAGCTATGCCTCCACTAGCTCATCATCCTAGAGCTAATTCACCACCTCCTCCTCCTCCAGATCAGGTAGAGGGTGGTAGTCAGATCTGATTTGATATGATATCTGAGATATTTTTGTATATTGATCCTTTTGTGATCATCCACTGTACTATAGACTTTTGATACTCATGTATATATTTTATCACGATCATACTGATAATTTTTGTAGACAGTTCCACATTTTTGATATGATATTCACTGATATATATCTGAGATAGTTGATTTGGATTTTGATATGTTCATGGGTTCTCTTTGTTTTAGATGTTTAGATTGATGCACATTGTGATTATGTACTTGGTCTTTGATGATTTAGAAGAGATTCATGTGATGACATCATTTATTCTCTTTGGTTTATTACTGAAATATAGATGTGTTTGAATTATTATAGATGAATATGCAGATGTATGTTTTTGAGATTTTCTTTATGCAAATATATGTATGGATGCACTTAGGATGTAAAAAGAAACACAACACTTGAATGCTTTGTTTTTGTATTTTCTCTTTCCCATTTATGAATGCAAAATGAATGCCATGAATATGCAACGACATGAATATATCAGTAATATAGATTAAGTAATCAAACTTGGATTTTGAATGAACTAGGAAATCCTTTTGAGCTCAAACCCTTATGCTTTTCTAAAATGAATCATGCAATCTGAAATGCATATAAATGCAGACTTATAGGACTATCACTAATTTATATATATATTGTAGCATTTTTATCATCATTGGGCATTTGTATAATGGACATTATTGGATAGTACAACTATCACTAATACCCAAAGAGTATCATGAAAGTATGAATACTATGTTTATTGGATGCAATGTTGAAAATAAACTTAAGCATCAAGGCATAGAGGCCAGGATGACTTGTCAGTTATCTCCATTTGCTTTAAGAATTATCTTTTGTTTGTGTGTAATGTAAGATACGTAACCCACAATTACCTTAAAAATTCATATCCTTGGGTACATAATATGTCATACACCTTACTTAGAATTTGATTAGAAATAGACAAGGAAATTCATTCAACCTCACCATAGTTTACACATAACTAGGATCGAGATATATGTGGCTATCCACTCATGTTGGCAGCTCTTACCATAAACATCCAAGTTAGGTGAAATTTATAGGATCATTGAAACAAACAACATAGGTAGAAAACCAAGAAAACATTATGCCCCCTGTCCTTGAAAATTTTTGTCTTTGAAAAGATGTCATGGAGTAACTTGGAAGACATAACAATTAACAATTGATAATTAGTCAAAAAAAATTTATAACTGATTTCATGCCCTTAGTTTGAAACATCATGGGTACATAAAAGAGTCATAATCAAACCAAGATTAGTTTATATGTGATTAATTAGTGTTGAAGAACACTGTTGATTCTTTATTCAATCACAGTAGAGAAATCATCAATCACAACTTGGAATCAAGCGATATGTTTTTATGTCTGAGTAAGTGAGATAAAATATATCAGTAATTGCAATCCATGAAGTGTTTAGGAACACTGTTTGATTAAAGTGTTGAGAAACAATAGTATGATGTCTGTTATAGGTAGGTGGTGTTTACAAAACACCCTTTTTGTGATAGTGACATTTTCATGCAAGTATTAAGAAATATTTTTTGTAGTAGCAAACCATCCTATACAAGGACCTAGAACAACCTAGAAAAGGCAAACTGAACATGCTAGCAGAGATGCCCCTAGTGCAGAATGGCTATCCCTAAGATGCAAATACAAAAAAATCCCAGGAAAGGATAGGATATTTGTGAGGAATTCAAAGTCAAGCAATAAAATAGGTGTAATCATGAAGGATTAGTGTCAACAGTGCATTGATAGATGGAGCTCCGAGTACAAGTGATGCCTGTTTGCCGGGTTTACGCAAAGACACTTTTTCTTTTTTTTTTTTCAATTTTTTTGTTCTTTTTTATTTTTTCTCTTTTTTTGTTAGTATCAAGGTGCCTGTTTGCCAGGTTTTCACCAAGGATACCTTTTTTCAAGACTTTTTCCATTGTTTTTGGCTTTCTTTAGGATTAATTTTCTAATTTTTTTGGTATTTTCTAAGAACTATTTCCATTGCACAAGCCCTTCACCTAGATGTCAAGCATAGAACCACTTCAAGTGTAGGATATTGATGGGATCAGGAAGGAAATCTCTCTTAGGTGTAGCTAATTGATAATCTCTAGTCCCAAAATTTGTTGTTATAACAAAAGGCCCCAGCCAGTTGGGTTCAAACTTGCCTTTTTGTTCTCTATTTGGTTGATATTTAGGATTTTCTCTAAGAATGAGATCCCCCAGTTGAAATTTTCATGGTTTTAATTTCTTATTGTACCCATTTGACATTCTTTTTTGGTACACTTTCAGATGATCGAACGCTTCTTTTCTGCGCTCATCTAGTAGTTCTAGTGCATGAACCCGATCAATGCGGTATTGTTCATCTGGAACAAGACCTTGGAGAGATACTTGCAAAGATGGAATTTCTACTTCAATGGGTAGCACTTCTTCTGCACCATAGACTAGAGAAAATGGCATGTCTCTTTTTGGTGTTTGAATACTTGTTCTATAGGCCCATAGTGTCAGATTTAGTTGCAAATGCCAGTCTATGCCAGACTTACTCACAGTTCTATGTTAGATTTTTAAGATTTTCTTGTTTGAAGCCTCATCTTATCCATTACCTTGAGGATAATAGATTGAAGAAGAACATGAGTGATATGAAACTATGTACAAAGGTCTCGATATCTTGGTTTTTGAATTGACCCCCATTATCTATTACAATAGAAGAGGGTATCCCATACCTACAAATGATGTAGTTCAAGATGAACATAAGAACCTATTTTCCAGTGGCTTTGATTAGTGGCACTGCCTCGACCCACTTAGTGAAATAATCAATGGTCGTAATGATGTACTTGTGTCCACTTGAAGAATTAGGATAAATCTGTCCAACAAGATCAAAGGCTCATTGCTAAAATGGCCAATTTGTTATAAAATGTATGAGTTCTCTGGATAGAGCATGGATAAGGTTTCCATGTGTTTGACATTTGTGACATGTTTTAGAAAATTACATGACATATTTTTCCATTATAGGCCAATAGTATCCAACTATTAATAGTTTCTTAGCCAATGAAAAGACATTCTAGTGTGATCCACATACACCTTTGTGAACCTCTTTTAATACACAGTCAGACTCTTCTTGCTCTAAACACCTAATAATTTTTCAATCAAGACCTCATCTATATAAGTTAGTAGTGATGAGGATATAAAATGATGTTTTCCTAATTAAAGATCATTTTTCATTCCTAGATAGGCCATGAGGTATGGTTTGATCAATAAGGTAAGCAGTTATTTTGGCATATTAGGATTGGTCTTGGGCGTTTAAAGCACAAATCACTTGAGATTTAGGTGTATCAAAGGATGGAAAGGATAATTATTCTGCAAGGAAGTCATAGCGGAATTGGTGTTCCTCCAGTTGGAACATAGATGCTAGCGCAGCCATAGCATCTGCAACTTTGTTTTCTATTCTTGGAATTTGTTGGAATGTGATGAAAGAAAAGTATTTTTTCAAATCTTCTACCTTCTCTTTGTAAGGAATTAGTTCCTCATCTTTTTTCTAATAATCACCATTCACTTGGTTAATAATGAGTTGAGAGTCACCATACACATGTAACTCTATGATTTTCCATTCCGTAGCTAGCTTGAGTTTGTTCACCAATGCTTCATATTCTGAGATGTTATTAGTGCATGGAAACATTAGTTTATATGCCTTAGGTATCTTGTAGCCTTGAGGAGTAATAAATAGTACCCCTACTCTAGATCCTTGTTGTGTGAAAGAACCATCAAAATACATCTTCCAAGGATATTAAGTTAGGTGCATGATTGTCTCATCTAGAAATTCTATAATTAAAGGTACATCATCTTGCAATGGTGAATTAGCTAGTTGATCTGCTAGCACTTGTCCTTTGATAGCCCTTCTATCAACATACTCGATATCAAATTCACTTAGTATCAAGACCCATTTTTCTAGTCTTCATGTCAATGTTGTTTTATTCAAGAGGTATTTGAGAGGGTCAATTTTTGATATAAGTTTCACTGTATGCGAGAGCATGTAGTGTCTCAACTTTGGGGATGTGAAAACAACTGCTAAGAAAGATTTTTCAATGATACTATAGTTGAGTTCATAAGACACCAAGGTCCTGCTAATATAATAAATATCCCTTTCCTTTTTATTTTCATCCTCTTGGGCTAGCAATACTCCAAGCAATGTAAGCATAGATAAGATATAGAGTAGCAATGGTTTTCCGTGAATAGGAATTATGAGAATAGGAGGATTAGCTAGGTAATTATTCTCACAATTCTCATCCCATTTGAAAGTAACACCTTTATGTAGCAATTTAGTGAAAGGTTGCACTCTATCTGCTAGTTGGGACATGAATCTCCCGATGGACTAAAGTCTCCCTTGAAGTGTCCTAATTTGACTAATATTGTGAGGAGGTGACATTTCCATTATTGATTTTACTTTTTTGGGGTCCACCTCAATTCCTTTACCTGATACAATAAACCCTAAGAGTTTCCTTGATTGGACTCCAAAGGCACATTTCTTTGGATTCAGTCTTAGTTGAAATTGCTCCATTCAATTTAGTATCTTTCTCAAGTCTTCAATGTGAGTTGTTCTTATTTTTGACTTGGCTAATGTATCATCCACATAGTCCTCCATATTTTGTGTATCATGTTGTGGAAGACTGTCATCATAGGTCGTTGATACGTAGCTCTAGCATTCTTTAGCCCAAATGACATGTTCTATAAAAATGTTCCCCATGCGCATGTAAATGATGTCTTTTCTTGGTGCTCAGGAGAAATCTTTATTTTTTTTTATAACATGAGAATCCATCCATGAGTGAATACATTTCATATCCTACTGTGAGATCTATAATCATATCAATATTTGGCAGAGGGAAATCATCTTTAGGACAAGATTTTTTTAAGTCCCTAAAGTCTATGCAAATCCCGATAGACTTATTTGTTTTAGAAACTAGTACCACAAGACAACTGAGAGGGAATTGATTACTGGATAAGAACACATTTTCTATGTCTGGGAATTAACACCACAATAATAGTCCACAAGACAACTAAGAGGGGGGGTGAATCAGTTGTAGTATAGATTATTAAAATTTAAACTTTATAAACCAAATCTACAAATGTAAATGATAATACAGTAAATGCCAACACCATAACACAATATTTTTTGTCAAGGAAACCCTGTTAAAGGTAAAAACCCGATGGGAATTAACACCCAAAAATAATGTACTGATAGTATAGTATCATTGTTAAAAGATATTAGCTCTATTAGGAGCTTGTTTACAACATTACAGTACACAGTCCCTATTAGGAGACAGACCCTGTTAGGAGTCAAATAAAATAGTAGGCTCACTGCCAAGGCACACTTCCCACAGAAGTTTAAAGCCACCCTCAAGTATTTACAATCCGAATCAAGTGTATAAAGAAAATACACAATCCAGTGAACTGTATGATAGCAACTATCTTTGCTTGGTCAGTTCCAGTGAAGTATCAACTCTTCTCTATATCCAATAGTTAACAAGCTCCATAGCTTCCACACATCTTTGTCCTTAATTCTCTACCACATCTTCTCCATAAGAAAAGATCACTCATATATACCCTCTTAAAATAATTCATTAGGTCGGCCAGTTAAGCTTTCCTAAAAGACAAATAATTAATGAGGTCGACCAATTAAGGATTTCCAATACACAAATAATTATTTGACCCCTTTCTAAGATACACACGGTACCTATTAAAAGTAAACATAAAACACTAATAAATTTTACCTTAAATTTCAACGAGAATTAGTCAAATTTTCTACGAAAATTGGTCGAATAAGAGACTAAAACTGTCGTCGATATTTTTTTGTCAACTTTTCTACATGGTAAATAATAGTCAAAATTTTGACCCCATAACTAGTCGAATTATCGACTGCAACAATCCCTTGTAACAAGAAGAATAAGACGTCGCGCAATTGGTGTAAATGTCAAAATTGAGACCATTGTGTCATCAAATTATCCACCTAAATTCATTGAATGGAGCGTAACAGGTATAGCATCCTGGTCAATTTAGTCCATTTTGTCATCGAATTATCCACCAAAATTCGTCGCAGGAACCGTCAATTGTATAGCATCCTGGTCAAATTTAGTACTGTGTAAAGGATGAAATTTTGACCAATACTAACTTTTGTTTAAAAAAAAATGTGACACCATTTTCAATATATTCCTACTTTTAGTTGAATATATTGCTTGTCTATAATTAGTATGCATATATGAATCTGAGGTTTTTACCCTAATCACAGAGAGGAGTAGAGTGAAAGTAAACACGATTTACATCATGAATCTAAATATGCATTTTCTCATTAATTTTGAGATCACCAATTACAGATAATTGTAACATAAATGCATTTAACATTGTTAACACAACTCTGCCAAAAGGATAAAGAACCTTTAATGTAATTAAATACAACTAGGGTAAATACAACTCGTTAACTAAGGAAACTGGAAGTAAACATGGAATATGTCAATAATCTGAATATAGGTTTTTATCATTAAATTTTGAGATCACCGATTACAGATAATTGTAACATAAATGTTAGATTGTTGTTTTTCTGGATTAAACTGTGTGATTTTTCATCATCAACA
>MU226421.1:1541751-1572919 GCA_018584345.1 Thuja plicata | reverse complement strand
TTAGTCATTTTAGTTGTGATTTTACCTGATGACCAAATTGGTCACTTACTTAGTCATTTATTTTCTAAATATGATCAGTTTTGGTCATGTGACTAAAACTTTTAGTCACGTGACTAAAATTTTTAGTGACTTAGTCATATATTTGCCAAATTCTACTAGTGAATACATAGAAACCAAAATAGCATGCTACAATCAAACTTTTAGGACTGTAAATATACCAAGTAACATCAATACATCAGAAAATTATGCATCTACATCAACTGAATAAAAGTATCAAAGGGACATAACTCCATGAAACCTTTTATTGTTTATGGTTATCATTCTACATTGTTCAAAACTTGCTATTTGTGAAATCAAATATCTAAATTAAAGGGATTTAATTCTTGTAGCTAAGAAACCTTTTTCAGAACATCAAACATATAAAGATAGTAAACACAACCAGTCAACCAACATTCATGCATGAATTTCATTTTACATGAAACTCACACACAAATATTTATTGGTTGATTCTGTCCACTAACCTAACGGATTGATTTGGTGGTGTGTGCAAGAAAGACAAGCAAAAGTATATTCAAATGCAGAAAGAAACATGATCTATGAACTCACTAGTTGCAGATGATAAAGAGAAATGCAGTGAGTGTCACAAGGCCATGCTCAAACCTCACAAGATGCATTACATGAAATATGAGAAAGATAAAAGTTTAAAAGTTTAGAAGATGCAGAAGAAGGAGATGTAGTTCCTAAAGGTTGATACAAAGATGCATAATATAACAACACTGTTGGAACATACATGTGAAATAAAAGGTGGATTCTTTAAAATACAATGTTGTGATCTAATGCAAAGGACAAAGTGTTGCAAGGAAGGGGATTTATTACAATCAAATAAAAAGGTAACACTGTATTCCATTATTGTGCAATGAAGGTTAAAAGTAATGTTGTTAGGATGATTGTTGTTATGCATCCAAAAAAGTGATATTCTAACCAAAGATGTCATGTATGGTTGTCAAATGGATCATGCATATGAAATATTATGCTAATGTTTAAACAACATTTTATTTTTGTATATACAAACACAGAGGTGCATCAATGTACAAGAAACAGTGCATATAGAATAGAAAAGAAACAGTAATTCAGCTATTCATATACCTATATAATGAGTGCATCAACATTATCAAATAAATATGCATAAATGAATTTGATTAAATGACAGTGCATAAAGATGAGACAAGGAAAAAAAAGGTGCATATTTAACAGTAAGGAAATTCTAATACTATTGCAAAGTGTCAGACATATGCATATATAAAACAAAATCTAATTGCATTATATCAAATTGAGAAAAGCACAAACATAGTTCAAACACTATTATCATTAACCAATGGAGCATCATAACATTGTTGTAAAGGCTAGTTGGTTTGAATGAGTGAGAAAGAGAATAAGAAGAATAAACAATAATATCCTTTTTGCAATCAAGAATGAGATAATAGAGGACAATCATTTGCATTAGAAGGTGAACAATGTTATTGTTTGTAGTTGTATTGTTTCATATTCAAAAGTAAAATCAGATTAACAGTGTTATTATGTTAATGTTGTTGAATGCATATTCAAGAAGTAATATCATTTTTATCAAGAATGAAAAGAAAGTAGTGATGATAGTGATGTTATTTATGAGTTCAAATGCAGTGATTTATATAGGAATGAAGGATGACAACAGTCTTCTTTTACATATTAACATGACAATGTTATGCGGTTTCATTAAAAAAAAATGTATTATTTAATGTTGTTATTCATGTTTGAACCAAAGTATGAAATTCAGAAAACAATATGCATGTACATGAGAAGCTATGCAAATGACAAGAAAATATGCATGTTTAAAGGTCAAGCTTAGTTTCACATTATTAATCATGACATTAATGAGCCCCATCTCGAACCTCATGAGTAATTCCTTCATAAGAGATGCAGAAAAACATACAGTATGTCTCTAGCTTAGTAAAGAGTAATGTGTTTCTAATTAAAGATGCTGGTGTTCGAGCACTAACACAAGTGGACATAAAGATAGCATAATAAAATCTCAAGACAAGATGTAGATAGAACTATATGTTTCCAATTCAACGATGATAACATAGTCTCTACATATTTTAATGACCTTTAGACATGGTGAAGAGCCCGAGTTATTTTGAGCCAAAGTTTTTGTTAGAATAGAGCCACCAATAAGCCTGAGTTTATCTCACGATTACAACTAAACAGTGTGCGTATGTTTAGAGATAGATGCAGATTCATCAACATTTACAATTTCATATTCCTAGATAATGACAACATTATAGCTCATATAAATCACGAAGGAAAAGAAACAATGTGCATGGTGGAGTTAACAAAAGATAAAAGATAAAACCAAGAATTATTTGCAAAGAAAAATGGATACCCAAATCAAGATAACCCCCAAATTCAATTACAACAGCATGTTCAAACCAAAAATAGATAGAGTGATAACATAGAAAAAGAAGTAATTTATCTATGAGTTGCAAATCAAGCTACGGTGGATCCCTAGTTTAAACAAAGATACATGGACAACGCCATGTTGCTTAGCATCAAACTCCAAGTTGCAAGCTGAGCATGTATGCAGTTCGAGTTCAAACTGAAAGAAGCCATGAAGATGTGCATGAAAAATGACATATATTATGGCATGTAAAGAGCAGTTAGAGGTGGTGGTGAAGAAGTAGAGCCCGAGGGTTTGTTTAAAAATAGTTGACTCCAGCACCAAGAAGTAGATCTTGAGCTCATACACAAGCAGCACGTGATAAAGACTCCAGTCTAAAACTCAAGTACCAAAGAATGAGGAGGTCAAGTTCTAAATATTACTCACTACATACAATAAAACTGAGTTTTATCATTCACCCAAAGTCACAATTAGAGGTAAAGATGAGACAAATGAAGAGCTCAAGTTCAAGTGAAGACAAAAGTAGAAAACACCTTATATTACACCATGTAGAGACTCCAAGTTCTAAGTAAAACCCATAGGTGTAGAGAATCTGAGTTTTAACTTCATAAAATGGTTCATGATTCATGCAAAGCCATGGACAAAGATGTAGATAAACAACAGAGGTTGATATACTCTAGCCCATGAATCAAGCATGGCAATGCCAGAAGCAGAAAACCCTAACATCTCTCCCAAGAGAGAATTCTAAATGAGATGCAAAACAATGCATATGCTAAATTTTGATAGAATTTGAACTCCATCAAGTACACAAGGAGTTAATGCCTTGCTGAATTGCAGTGCACGACTACCTCTCCAAATTCCACAATAGCCTGTCTAAGTACCACAACGACTCAACCAGTACAAAAGATGGATATTTTTTCTACATTGATTTGGGTGATGTTGACCTTAAGGTGTTGAGTTTGGAATTCTGGGTTAAAGCATGATTAAAGTTATATGTGTTATGGGATTAGCGTATTTTCATTTTTGTTAGATTTTGATGTAATATCTAATGTGTTGGTAATATTTTTGTAAAGATGTATATTTTGAAGATACCAATATTAGGGGCTACATTTAGGGCATGAATTATGCCTAGAATTAGGGATTTATCATGTTTCAAGTTTATTTTGGAGGGCTTTATGGAGGGAGTTAGATTTTTGGAATTGGCCTTGAGGGACTATATAGCTGAACCTATTTATTAGTTTTAGGGGTTCAGAATTTGGGGAAAAAGAGGTATTAGTGAGCTTTGTGTTCCTTTGCATATTTTCCATCTATTTTGTAGCCATTAGTTCATGTTTAAGAAAGATTATGATCAAGTGAATGCATATATTTCTTGACATTTTTTGTACTTTCTCATGTAACTATTTTTGTTGATTTTGAAGATAATAGAGCTTGCCCCATTATTCATACATTTTTTGAGTTTTGTGTTAGTCCTTGCAACTTTTTTGCATTCAAGTGTATTGTGTCTTTCAACATAGATTGGTGAATTGGTTCTTATTCCTATTCTAGGTTGTAAAGAAAAAATCTTTTGCAGAAGTTACATGTTTGATGGTAGGATTGTTACTATTAGTGGCTCAAACCCTAATAGTGAATTATAGGTCATCCTATGTGTTGTGAAGTGAATTTTATTTTAGATCTTAGTAATGCATGTCCTATAGGTGCTGGTTTATAATTATAACAAATCTAAATCCATTTGGTGTATCACCCTTTTAAGTTAGTTTTTTTTAGTTCCAGTTATTCTTTCCCCTTTCCCAAAACCAAAAATCAGTCTTAGGTGATATTCTGAATCAAATAGGAACCGGTCTAGAATCCATAGATTCATTCTCTCCCATAAAAGAGAACATTTCCATGTTTTAATAGGATAGCTAGATTTCACATCAAGTTACAGGTGCAATCCTGATTGACAATAGTTTTTGGCATGCCCGGTGGGTCCCAAACTGCTACACAGTTCTTGCAAGATATTATTTCTTATTGTTGTTGTGGTGTGAACAATATTTCAACCTTTTGGAAGGCATTTTTTTCAGCACCTGGGGACTCTATTTTGAAGGTTTTATTGGAGATTCAGTTATAGACTTATTTTAATGAGGACTCCTAAAAGAGAAAATAACGAAGGATTCATTTATCAAGAGCTACAGTCTAGTAGAAGATGTAGCAGATCATCAAGAAGAAACAAAGCATCTCAAGATACAGAAGAAAGATCCTCTTTGCTTGGTTCTAATTTTTCATTATTTGGAAATCCTATTTTTGAAGATCAAACTACAATCTCAGAAGGTCATGAGGTAATTATTGAAGATTTCATTTTTCCTTAAAATTTTAGTGTTCTTGACAATTCTGGATCAAAATTACCCATTTTTGAAGAATCAACAAAGGATCAGTTTGTTTCTGTAGCATCCACAAGTGGTACTGCTACCCCAAGATTGAAAACATATCAAAGGAAGGTAACTCAATCTAACAAATCTATTGTACCACCTGTAGTTCAGCAGCAAGTACCACGAGTACAAATGGCTAGAAATCTGCCATTTATGGCCTTTGATACTAGCAGCCCATTACAAATTGTTGTCCATCATGATATTCCACTAGCAGCACTAAAAGGTTTTTCATATTTCAATGGTGAAAATCATATTTCAGCAATAGAACATATTAAAGATATTGCTACTCTTTGTGGATTACATAAAGTTACTCATGATGATGTAGCATTAAAACTATTAGCGACATCGCTCAAGGGTAAATAATTAATATGGCTTAGAAGTTTTCCAGTTAACTCTATTGCTACATGGATGAGTTAGGGACTATTTTGATCAGTAAATTTGAGGATAGGTTAGATAATTTATCATTGGTTGAGCAGTTAACTACTATTAAGAGAAGTGTTAATGAGCATATTTCTGATTTTGATTTTTCATTTTCAATGATCTTGGGACAAAATTCCAAGATTTGTTAAACCTTCCAATGACTATGCATTTATTTTCTATTTGAGGGATTTTAATAGTGACATTGCACTTATGATATAGTCTATGGGAGGGCATACTTTACCTAATTCTTATGATGTTGTTGTTAGAGCTGAAAATAACTTGATACAAGCTAGAAAGTTACCTCCAAGGCCTCCAATGCCTTATTTTGTAGAAATACAACCAGTTGTATGAGTTATTATACCACCTATTATTGTTGTTCCTCCATTTCTAGTGCTCAATATGTAGGTTGTAGTAGAAGAACATGTTGCTTCAGATCCTATTAGGGAGATAAAAGAGCGGACCCTAGAGCTAAAAGACACAAATAACAACATTTTGAGAACCTTGCAGAATTATGGCAATGAGATAACGAACCTGAAGAGGCAACACGGTCAATACAATAGGCCTCCATAAACTTCTTATCAGTAGAATAGATCATCAAATAAGGCTTCTAGTTAAAATCATCCAAGGAAAGCTCAAGGGCAGCAAAGGAATTATGGTCAAAGAGCTAGTCAAGCATATAATTATGCAACTCCTAGTACTTCCCAAGAGATGGTAGTGGTCCCTCAAAATAATTATGTATAAGAGACTATATGGTGTAACACATGCAATGATGCTCATTTCTGGTTGGATTGTCCTCATGTACTCGAGGCTAGAAGGCAGGATGTTTTGAAGGCACAACCAGTTGGTATCCAAATAGAGGTACAATATGATCAAATGCAACCATAAGGTAACCCTAATGTGTCTTTGGTTAATTTTAATGGTGATGTTGTTTTAGCAGAAAATTTTGACCCAAATAAAGTATGGAGACCTATAGCAGCATGAACAAGGTAAAAAATCAAGGCTAGAAATGATCAATAGAAAAATGATAAGGTACAATATCCTGTTGTTACAGTAAAACAACAAACAAATAAAGCTAAGCAGCATGTACAAGCTCAAAAAGGAGCAGAAAAACCATTACAAACAACAAATGAGCATGTTGTTTTAAAGCAACACCAAAAGTTTAGTATCTAGACCATCAATATTGTTGATCATTTGAAGAAGACAAATGTTCATTTGTCCATGTGGGATGTTATAGCTCTTCCAGGACAAAAGGACATGTTACAAGAGGCATTACAAAGCACTTACATTATCTGATAAATTTTTGTCTCAACAAACCCCTAAGGTTTTAGTAGCTACAAGTACTAGCACATCCCAGCAATCACCTAAGTTGATCAAACCTCCTCCATTTTATGTCACTATCATTATAGGAAAGCACCTAGTTCATAATTGTATGATTGATTCTGGTACTACTAGCTCAGTTATGCCAAAGAAAATTGTAGACCAACTAGGCTTGAAATATGAGCCACTTGAAAGAGGGGTAGTTCAGTTAGATGGGATAGTAGTGGCAACTGTGGGAGTTATAAGGAATATATATTTAACACTACATACTTTTCCTATTTTTTTAGTACCTATGGATGTCTACATTATTGATTTACCTCCTAACTTCTCTATATGTTTGTCACAAGAATTTACTGCTAAGATAGGAGGTTACTTATCTATAGACTGGACTCACATGCTTTTCCACACCAGGTACAGTACTAAAGTTACTATTCCCTTAGAACCCATTACAAAATTATGTGTTAAACAATATGTTGCTAATGCTGAAAATGAATCAGCAATTGTATTATTTGATCAAGAGGAAATATCTTATGTTTTTGAAGCTCAAACACAAATAAGTAAATTTCTTGATGTTTTGTTAGATGATTGGGAAACTAAAATGTGAGAATTTTAGATGAATAAATTGAGGAATCAAGTTTGGGTAACTATGTTATCCATGAGGTATCTAATTTTCTACCAGCTATGGTAAAAAGTGCAGATTTAGATTCTGAGCAGCAATCTAACATTGTTTGGAAGCTATTTTTTGATGGTTCACGCAACAAAATAGGTGCAGGAGGAGGTTGTATGCTGGTTTCACCAGTAAATGAGAGGCATTATGATTATTTTAGATTCACCTTCAGTTGTACCAATAATATCTCTAAATATGAAGCCCTCATAAATGGATTGAAGTGGGCCATTAAGAGAGGTATTAGTTGTTTGAAAGTTTTTGGTGATTCAGAACTGATTGTGAATCAAGTTAGGAATGTCCATGCAACTAAGAATGATTTATTAAAAAGTTATAAGCATGTTGTATGGGATTTAATTGAAGGCTTTGAGGCTTTTATTTTACAATCTATTCCTAGAAATCAGAAAAAACATGCTAATAGGCTTGATGTTATTGGTGCCCAATATGATATCCCAACTAAGATCATAAATAGTAAGGGGCTGAACTATGTTAAAGTGATTTTTAGATCTATTGTCCCTAATAATGTTGATTGTTGGCAATTTTTTGAATCTAACCAATATATTGTTAATTTTTTGAGAGAAGAGGCTGAGTTTGCACAGCCAAAACCATAAAAAGTTGCAGGATCAATGTGAGGATCAAATCATTCAGTTAAGGACTAACAAGATGCCCAAAGGTCTTGTGACCTTAGAATCTATATTTGGTACCAATGATCAATTTAAGAAGGATAAATCCAGATTGTATATCAAAGAAGAACATTATGAAGAAGTAACAGTTGCAAAGGATAAAGTGTTGAAACTTGGAAAGGTATGTACACCTAAAAAATGTCAAACCTTTGTCAACTTATGCAATGAATTTCATGGTATTATTTCTTGGAGTTATTCAGATTTGAATGGATTTGATCCTAGTATTTCTCAACATACAATTGAGTTAGAATCAGGAGCCAAACCAGTTAGGCAGAAATAGAGGCCAATAAATCCTAAACTAGAGCCCCTCATGATTAAAGTATTGAATAAATCAATTGACAGTAATATTATATTCCCAATAAAACATACTTCATGGGTATCCAATCTAGTTCTTGTTAGGAAAAAAGAATGGAGAAATCAGATTGTGTGTTGATTTCCATGACTTGAACAGAGCTTCATTAAAGGATAGACATCCTTTGCCTTCAATGGAACAAATTTTGTAGGTTGTTTTAGGTTCATAATGGTTTTCATTCCTTGATGGTTTATCGGGTTACAACTAGATTTTGGTGATGGAAGAGGATAGATTCAAAAAAATATTTACTAGCAAATGGGGAACTATGGCTTATCAGAAGACATCATTTGGCTTATCTAATGTAGGTGAAACATTTTAGAAGGATATGGACAAGGCCTTTATAAACTTAATGTACAGGTTTGTACTTGTTTATCTTAATGATATTACTATTTTCTCAAAGAATGCATCAAATCACTTTCAGTATTTAAGAATTATCTTTGAGAGATGTAGAGAATATGGTATTTCTTTAAATCCCAAGAAAAGTATATTTGTTATCCATCAAGGTAAATTTTTTGGATTTATTGTTTCAAAAGAGGGTATCACTGAACCCGAAAGAGTAAGTGTTATCCTTGCCTTACCACTTCCTGTTCACAAAAAGGGTCTTCAAAGTTTCTTGGGAAGAATCAACTTTGTAAGAAGATTTATTCCAGACATTGCTGAATTACTAATGCCATTAACATCCATGCTCAAGAAAAATATTTATTTTAGATGGACCAAAGAAGGAAAAGATAGCTTTGAATTAATTAAGGAAGCATTAGCTACTGCCCCTACCTTGTTAAATCCTAATTTTTCAAAGGATTTCATTTTGTATACATATGGGGATGTTGATAGCATTGCTTCCATGTTAGTTCAAAAGCATGACATAGGTTTTGAACAACCAATAGCTTTTTGAGTCAAGGACTAAAAGACTATGAACTTCACTATTCATTTGTTGAAAAAAATGTACTTGCTGTGATTACAAGTTTGAAGAAATTCAGGCATATGCTTTCTAACTATAAAATAAGACTGATGGTTGCACATCATTCTGTTAAGGACTTTTTGTTGAATAAGGATTTCAACACCAAAAGAGTTGGCTGGATCACAAAGGCAATGGAGTATGACATTGAAATTAAAGTTACCAAGCTAGTAAGAGGTAAGGGTTTATGTGAACAACTTGCTAGAAATGGGGGTACCACTCTGAAAGATGATTCTGAGGTGATTTTGGTTTTAGAAGACAATGAACAAATTGTTGTCCCAGATTTGTAGAATTATTGGGTGAATGATATGGTTGTTTTCTTGCAAACAAGATGTTGTCCTGAAGGTTTGGAAAGATAAAAAATGAGTTATTTCAAATTACAGTGCATTCCTTATTGTTTTCTGAATAATATATTGTATAGAAGGGACTACAATGGCATACTACTGAGGTGCATTAGTGGAGATCAAACTAAAAAAATTCTAGAAGAATTCCATGATGGACCAATAGGTGGCCATTTTGCTGCAAGGACTAGAACATTGAAGATTATGAAGGCTGGCTATTTTTGGCCAAACCTATATAAATATGCTTTCATATGGGTGAGGAGGTGTCTGAAGTGTGTTGTTTTTTCAAAAAAATAGAGGTTAGCAACTTTACCTCTTAATCCAATTCAAGTTGAACATCCTTTTGTAAAGTGGGGACTAGATTGTATTGGCCCCATAAATCCATCATCAAGTTATGGTCATAGATATATTTTAACAGCAATAGATTATTTTACAAAGTGGACTGAGGCTGTTGCATTGAAAGATGAAAATGAAAGTTTAGTTATAAATTTCTAATAAGATCTGATTGCAAGGTTTGGAACACCTAAATCCATTGTTTTTGATAATTCCTTAGACTTTTTAGGCACAAGAATTACTGATTGGATAGTTAAGAACAATTTTTATCTTAGTACCTCATCCAATTATTACCCATAGGGTAATGGACAAGCTGAATCAACAAACAAAAATCTAATTCACATCATCAAGAGGCTATTGAAGACAATCAGTGAGATTGGAGAAGCAAGTTAAAATAGGCCTTATGGGCTGATAGGATCACCACAAAGTGCTCAACAAGTAACTCACCTTATATGTCAGTTTATGGAAGAGAGGCAAGGTTACCAATTTCAATAGATTTGCCAAGTTTGAGCCTAATCAAAGAATTAGATCTACTAGACCAACCGTGTATGGAGGTAAGGCTTGTTGAGTTGATATAATTGGAAGAGATTAGGAAAGAATATTTTTAGAAGTTGGAAGAATATTGTGATCAAATGAAGAATACATTTGATAGAAAAGTTGTCGCAAGAGTCTTTTCAGAAGGTGATTTAGTGCTCAAATGGGATGGGATGAAGATTAGACCTGGTAAGCGTTAGCTCTGGTTTAAAAAAATTCAAAGAAATAAGTCCTTGGTCTGTATTTGCAAAAGGGATCTTATGTAAAATCTTGAAACCCTTACTTTCATGCTTCTAAGTGTAAAATTTAGTCCTAAAACCCTAAGTGTCGAAGTGGTTTCTAATTCTACGTGACCTTTTTGCCACTTAAGTCATGAATATTGCATGTGTTCTTTTAAAATGTTCATGTTCAATAGTTTTTTGAGTATCATAACATTGTGGTCCCTTATTATCCCTAAGTATTAAGTTTTCAAGTGCTTTATTAAAACCACTATCTATCGACCTAATGTGTTTTGATCTTACGACCCACTTAATGGCTTATTCCTGAGGTGCACAACATCTATCTCATAAGACATTAAGCGGTAGTGCCGTATGTCTTTGGTGGGTCTGACAGTCATAAAAGGCTTCAATTAAATAGTGAGTGGATCCTATTTCATTGAATAGTTGAATTAATTGCTTAATCTCAAAATGATCGACATCTATCCTATAAGTGATTAAGTATGAGCGATGCATGTATCTAGAGTGACATGGGCCCTATTACAGGTAGTTTGATGAAGATTAAAGCACAAAGAGATCTGATGGTTGACTTGATTTCTTATGGTTAAGATGCACACCATCTAAAGTGTAAGCCATTAAATGGTGGTGACATGTGGCAATCGATAGGCCCGGGTATTGTGAACAGTCATTGATTAAAGTGCAAGCAGATTCCTTTTGATCCAATAGATGAATTAATTTCTTATCCCAAAGATGCACAAGATCTATTATTTAATTCATTAAGCCATGATGTCGCATGTCCTTATGATGACATGTATTCCATTATCAGTAAAGGTGATCACAGGTTAAAGGGTTGAAAATCCAAGGAAGATCTAATGGCTAACTTGATCGCTTAACAACAAAGTAAATGTGATCTATCATTTAAGCGATTAAGCCGTGATGCCACATGTCCTAATGGGTCTGGTTGAGTTTGTAAAGAAGGAATTAAAGGAAAAGCAAGTGAAAAATGATCCAAAGGTTGACTTAATCACTTAAAGGTAAAGTGATCGACATCTAAACGATAAGTGATTAAGTCATGGTGATGCATGGCAGAGGGTGGGCCCTGTACAACACAGAGATGAGTTAAAGAAGATGCAGTTTAAGAAAGATCATATGGCTCGCTTGATGACTTAATGGAAAGATGCAAGAGATCTAGCATCTAAGTCATTAATCAGTATTGACATGTGTCCAAGTTTATAAGTCGTGCCCGTAGTTAGTAAACTCAGGGTAAAATAACTTGTGGCTAGGTTAAGATAGATCTGATAGTTGACTTGATCGCTTATAGAGAAGATGCACGAGATCTATCATTTAACTGATCAAGTCATGCTAACACGTGTCTTGAATGAATAGTTGTTTCTGGGAATCAATGAGAAATTCCCAATGAAGGAGATGATGTTGAAGATCTGTGGTCCAAATTTAAAGTTATCAAAGTGGTCATCAGTCAACCATTAAGTCTCAAGTTTCAAACAAGGTGAATTAATTGTAGAGAATGTGGGCCACTTCAGTAGAATTCAATGTGAAAGACTGATTTGATTGAAGCCATATAAATGATTTCTTAAACTCGAATGCTTCCATAATCATTGAATTTATTGAAGCGAAGATCAAAATTCCAGCAATATCAAGCTCTGTGTGACAAATTGAAGAATGGGTAAGTCTTCTGTGATACAATAAAAATTCATGCTTTCAGTAGGGTTGGAATTCTGAAAGAGTTACAAAGTTGTTAATATAACCTGATAATCATTCCCATAAGAAACCCTAAATTTA
The DNA here is from genome assembly GCA_018584345.1 of Thuja plicata. Taxonomy (NCBI): domain Eukaryota; kingdom Viridiplantae; phylum Streptophyta; class Pinopsida; order Cupressales; family Cupressaceae; genus Thuja; species Thuja plicata. The sequence goes on along the minus strand of MU226421.1, from coordinate 1,560,466 downwards.
GAAGATGGCCCCTATGATTGAGTTTTGTGGCAATGTGGAGTACAAAGATAAAAATGTACGAGATGACCTTATACAACAATTGAGTGGGTCTCCAAAGGATTCTACCCAGATTAAGAGAATTGTTCCAGTACATCCTCATTTTAGAGTTGCAGAGGGCTTGTATGATATGGTTAGATGGGCCAAAGATGCCAATATCATCACAGGTAGTTTAATTTTGTTCAAAACTTCTTATAGCCAGAGAAATGCTCCCTCCCTAGATTGCAGTAAATGGGATCTAGATGTGGGAAAGTTGATAGTTCCTAGAGTGTTCATGGATATAGACCTGTTAATTTTAATAGCCAATACATATGATAGAGTATCAAGGGACTTGAGAGATACAGAGAGGAATGTACTATTGACTATCATAGCCGATGAGATCAGAAAGGTCGTCAATTTAAGCGACCTCTTAGTTCAAATGGATGATATTGATTTTGACCATTTCAAAGAGGTATATCAGACTCAGAAAGAATACTATAGGAATGAGGCCTTGAAAGGATATTTTAATAAGATAGGGGGTCTGATTGTAGTAGGCCCAAATACCCTGGAGCCTTTTAAACTGGACTATTTTAATAGCAAGGCTAGGGGAATGTATAGTGCCTTGTGCCATGTGCTAGGAGAAAATGAGGAAACAATGATACTTGTCCATTTCATGCTTATGGTTGTTCAAATTTTGCATCCCCACCTGTCAGTTATTTTTTTATTATGCTACCTACATTGTTAATTTAATGCACCGAGATTTGATAGGTATTAAGGATAAGAATATAGTCAAGCCAATGGGGTGGTACTCCTTGATGATGCATATGATTTTTTTTAATAATGCTAATTACTTTGAAGAAGAAATGGACCTCACCAAGTTTCAGGATGATGAAGATATGCCTATTCAATTGTGGAGTGTTGACTTGTCTTGGGACAGGAAAGAGGCCAATTGCATAAATTTTGATAGATCTTTTGCATTTATGCTTGGAGCATTATTATGTAAGGACAAACCTAGAATTAATGAAAATGTATTGAGACTCTTGAGACCATTGGAGTATGCTCCAGAATTGAAAATTGTCCACAATTGGGGTGATTTTATTTTATACCTTGTTTCAACAGTCATTAGGGTTTATGGCTTTAGGGGAACTCCAAATGTCCTCCCTTATAGAGTGCCACTAAAAATGGGTCTGGCAGAGATTCTTAGGAAGTTAGGTGGATTGCAAGAGGAAGCCTTAACTGGTAAAATGAAAGGTAGGATTTTCCCTACCCTCACCAGATTGCATCATTTTATCATTACCAAAGGGGGATGGACCCAATTTGATAAGTACTTAGAGCCATACCAATTAGCCACATCAGTGGTGAGGTGTGCAGATAATGAAGGTTTTATCATTGACATGTTCAAAAAAGGAACCAAATGCCTGGCATTAGATCATCAATTCAACTTCCCAAAAGATATAATAAGAAATGAGTTTGATCTAATGGACCAAGAAATAAAGAAGGAAAAGTGGTTAGCTTATAAGAAATCTTTAGATTTTATCCATAATTTTGATAGATCATATGATCCCCTGAAGGCTTTTCCATCTTGGGAAAAGAAAATAGAATCTCTAATGAACATGCTTGAGGACATAATGCAAGCCCTAGATCAGAAGAAAAATAAAGTGATGGAAGTAGAGCCAAAAAAGGCTAAGTCTATTCTGAGCAGGATGTCACAAGGTAGGGTTGTCCCACTAGGGAGGTATGTAGTCTACGAACGAAGGGGTTACAACACAATTTTTCCAAGAGATGAAAAGGCATCTAAATAGAAAGTAAAAATGCCAATGGATACCAATGCCTAGAATTTTCCATCCCCAAAAAGGAAGAGGGTAGAAGGAAAAGAGAAACAACAGGGTGATATCTATTCCCCTTCTCAATCTCCCCTGCATATGGATGACCAAAACATTGTTGAAAAATTGGTGAGCATGGTAAATATTGGACACATTTTTGTCACATCCCAAGAATTATAGGAAGCAGTGCCAGAGGCACCCAAGCATGCAACATTGGATCTCATAGTAGTAGAGTTTGAAAGAAAGGAGTTGGATCTTATAACCAAACAGGACATTGATGAATTTTAATCTAATGACAAATTTGTTAAGGATAGGGCGTTCATCCAATTCCTGTGGAGAGTTCACATTGATGAGTTAAAATAAAAAATTCAAAATTTGCAAGAACGTCAACCTGAAAAGAGAAAGGAAGACATTGAAAAATAAGTGAAATAGGAGATGATGGCCAAATTTGATAAGATAACCCCTGAAGAAGGCAGGGAGTTAGTGAAGAAATAAGTATTCCTCATTTTTCCTCAATGGGATCTTTGTGATGCCATCATATTTGATGTTGTAAGAAAAGAGGTTAAACAAGTGCACACCAATGGGACATCAATTGGTGCCAAATTCAGTTTAGATCATGCAACACTGGTGATATGGTCTCTAAAAATAAAAGATAAAAAGAAAACTAATGAGGGTGATTAGGCTAAGCATGGAGGAAACCTCATAGTAAGAAGAGTGTCAGATACCTCAGGGGTAGAAGCAACTAACCTCACTTTGAAAACAAAAAAATTAAGCTTAAAGGTAGGTGAAAAGCAAGAAGATGAACTCAAAAGCCTGAGGGAAAAATATGAGGTAGTCATGAAGGCATACAATGATGAGAGGGTCAAGTCCATTGAAAAGGACAATAGGATTGCCTTACTTGAGGGTAAGAAAATAGTTTAGTTTGTACCTCAGAGGATGATTACATAAGATCCTCACCAGTCATCCTCATCAAGCTCAAGCATAACTTACCCTCCTTCCCTTGCACCATCAAACCCTACCACACAAGAAGAATTAGAACAAGAGAAAGCTAGATTGATTTATGAAAGAACTGAGCTAGAAAAATCAAAGAAGGATTGGGTTGAACAGTCTACAACTTTCAAGGAAGCAGAGGCATAAGTGAAACATAAGTATGTTGAAAAAATACATAACACCCTCAGGAATTGCACTCATGAATTAGTTGCAAAGCATAAAACAATATTGACATTGTCTTAACTGGCACTTATAAATGTGTGAAATTGTTGATGGGCATGGATATAAGAAGGAGCATCATCATAAGGAAGTTAATCGCTTCAAAAAGGGAATATTCAAAGGAAAGGTATGAGATGTTTCCCAATCTTTTTAAGAAGACTGGTGGTATAAAAGATGAAGCACTATGGTACGGGAAGATGAATGAGGCAATGGCAATAAGAACCAATATCATTCTCACTCTAGAAAGTAAATTATCATTTTTTCAAACTGTTGAGATAGTCAGTAAAGCCAGAGCATTTTTTGAATTATGGTCAGAAGAAATTGAGAAGGCAAGTGTCAATTGGAAAGAGATTAACAGAAAAAAGGATGAAATCATTAAATTCACCTGGCCAAGTGATGGGGTGTATACCTCTTGGAAGGACAAGTACACTATAGTTGATCAAGGAGAAGGTGATGACATGCAAGTGGACAATGAGGCCCAACAGATTGGATGAAATAGGTAAAGGTGAAGACCCTACATTACCAATATCAAGCACAATAGACTCCAGGTGGCTTCTTCCAAACAACTTTGAAGCAGTTATAAGTACAAGGCAGTGAGGAGAAAAAATATATTAAATATCTATTATAAAAAGTGGTTATCACTTCATTAGCTATTTTCTCTTTTTACTGATTCATTTTTTTTGTCCTTATTCTAGATGATCCATATCTTGTTTTAATCCTATTCTATAAAAGTATTCGCAAGATCATTGGAAAGGGCTGGAAAATTAGTATTGTAAACAATTTGTAAAGTTTTCAGTCAAGAGGAGAAATATAGTATGATTTGTACTAGATAGTGTAAGAATTCAGAAATAAAGTTGAAAGATCTTTTACAGGTTATTGAAGAGGTTATCTCTGAGTACTTTTTGTATATTGGAATAAGATTTTCTAAATTTAATACAAAGATCTAGATTCCAATCTCTCTTGTGTTATGTGTCTTGTGAGTTATGAATTTTCTAATTCATTAGCATAGTTTTCTTTGTCTTTATGTACTTATTTGAGAGTTATGATCTAGGATCAGATTAAATTAGGCTCTAATTAATGCATAGATTCATTTGACACATGCTAGGATGCTATTATTAGTAGGGGTTTGGGATAGTTGTATTATGATCTAAAATCTTTGGTGAATATTGGTTTCAATATACTATATCTGGGTCAGAATATAGCCCAGTGGATAACGCACTAATCTAAAGTTGTTAAGTTATATATTATTGCATATCTAGTTGCATATTGGTTGTGTTTTCCTATAAGAAAACATTTAAAATCCATTACGTCTACATTTGTGTAAGTTTGGTTTGAATTCCTATCTCATGCTTCATTTCATGGTTGATGCTCAATAGGTAATTAGCCAGTTATCTAGTTTATCTTGGTTATGTTTAGTCATTGAGATATTACTACTTGATAGTACCATATTAGATATATCAAAAGGTATTATAGGGTATCCCCCTTAGTGTAGCAGGACCTAAAGAGTAGAAGTATTAAGAGAGTTCATGTTAGTTGGTCCTTTTCTTGCATGAACAAATATTTGGAGGTGGCTCCTCTATAAAACAGTCATAAGAAGAAGAGGTTATTGTTATTTTGATTGCAACATAAAAAGAAAGCAACAAAATGGCGATCTATTGGGGACTAGTTTTTCATTGAAATAAGTGAGTAAGGTTTCTCAGGTTGAGCTGGACTCCTTGCCTACTTACCAATACCAGTCGATTAACCCTTGTACTTCAGAGTTGTATCTTTGCATATCCCAGTGATCTGTATTACCATTGAAAATATATCAGGATAGATGCTTAGAATTTGTTGATATTTGTGACCCGTTATAACTTTCCATAACAAAATTTATTTCTCAAGTTAGTGTGTATTTTCCCATCTATTTTTTGGGTGGCGACTCAAATAAATCTATGCATCAGTGCTGAGTTACAATTATCTGATACACCATTTTCTAGCTATGAGTTACAAAAATACTAGATCTAGGATGAACAGTCATCCTAAGAATTAATTGGAAAGTGAGATTTCATCCACTTCTAGAGCTAGGAAATCAGTAAACAGAAATGCTGCTAGAGTTACTCCCCAAGCCTAGAGGCAGAGAAGGAACATAAGAATGGATACTCCCATTCCTCCTAATCATGAAGAAGATAATGTAGAAGCTGAACAATAAACACAACTAGGGTTGGATTCTATGGGGAGTATTACTCTCAAAGTGAGATGGTTGATGATGTTCCTAGATATACCAGAAAGGTGGTTCGTGGTAAGTCTCAGGGACATGAGATAAGTTTCAGATCCAAAAGTAGAGGTGAAGAGAATAGGAATGCTCCAACTGATCCAAGCTCTCCCTCCTCTGAAAGACCACATGCCCATCATCATAGAAGAGAGAGAACCATCGTGGAGGAAAACTTGGAATCTGACATGAATCTTGTAGATTCTGAAGAAATTTTTGAAGAAGTGGGTGAATTGGAGAGGAAAATCGGAGAGCAGATTGCCTTGAGACAAAAAAGAGAAAGAGAAAAGGAGGAAAGAATAAAAAATGCTCAAATTAAATCTGATCATTTGAAAAGGAAACTGCAAGATTTGGAGGCAATAAATGGTGTTGTTATACCTGAGAAACTTGAACATGAACCTATTGTCTAGCAATTGTATGACATACCAAAGCCCAAGGATAAAGGTAAACAAAAGGTACCAGCTATTGAAATAAAGGAGCCAGTGAGAAAAGGGAGTATAGTGGATCTCATGGTTAAGCTGGATACTGAGTTGGAGAGATCCAAAAGAGAGAGGGAGATAATAGCCAAGGAATTAGAGAAGGTTATGTTGGAAGCCTCTACTCTTGAAATAAAAAAGAAAATTGAATTTATTAGGCAACCCTCTAGTCCTTATCCTGCTGGTGATGGTCCTAAAATGTCTTTGAATTGAGGAATGAATGTACCACCACTTGTTGATTCTGGAAATGCTACCACTTCAAATACTCAAGGTAACATTTCATCTCAAAAAACTCCTATCTATACTAAAATGTACAGACAATTTATTTTCCTTGGCATTCCTAGTTATCCAAATGAGATTCCTAAAAATATTAGGAATAAAGTTGCCAAATTTGCTAGGAATAATGTTATAACATGTGAAGAACATCTAAAGCATTTTATGGATATGGTTTATGACTATTAAATTTCACATGATGATGTTACGATGAAATTATTTGTGCAATCATTAACTAAGGATGCTAGGGACTGGTTTAGAGAATTGCCCCATGAATGTATTGGGTCCATGGATGAGATGAAGGAGTGTTTTAGGGACCAATATGGGGACAAGACTAATGAAGGGTTCATGCTAAATTAGTTCAACATCATAAAGAAGAACCCAAATGAAGAAGTGGTGGAATTCAATATTAGGTTTCAAAGGGCAATGCACAAGTTGCTACAAGTGATGAGACTAGATGACAAGGTATGTCTTGCTACCAATCTTAATGATTTTGATGCAAAAATGGGTTATTTGTTAAGAGATAAGAACCCTAGAAATATTAGGGAGGCATATAAGGTAGCAGTCAATATTGACACAAACAGAAGAGTTTCAAGGAAAGCGGGCAGGAGAGAAGATTAGAAATTCACCAGGTATAATAAGAAAGAATTAGATAAACCCTTGAGTTCTAAACAAAAGGAAGAAGACAACCTTAAGTTGATTCTGAATGCTTTGAAAAATTTAAATCCTAGAGAGAGTAATAACAATAGGGTTTCAAATAATGATAATCCCTCCTATGGAAATTTCAATAGATGACCTAGGATGCAAAATTATCCTCATACTACTCAGTGGAAATATGGGAAACCTATTGTCCCACAAAAGAAGGATAAATCTGATGAAAAAACTCATGATCCCCTACACAAAATTTTTGTAAATATGTGCAATGATAATCCCTAGTGTGTAGCTTTCCAGTCTCCACATAATCTTGACTATTGTGCTATTACTGTCAGAATTTTTTCCACTGAAGAAAATGAAGAAGATGAGGAGGAAGAATATGATGATAGTGGTTGTGCTATGACTTCCTCACTTGTTAATGATGAAACATATTATTGGCCTGATGATTTTGACATATAGGATTGTTAGATTGATAATATGAGATGTAATGTTGAAGGATGTGATGAGACCCCTATTCTGAGAAGGCCATCTGATGAAGAAATTGCTGAGATCACAGCAAATATGATTGCACAAAAAAGGGGTAATTATATTTTGAGAAACAGAGTAGTTGGAAATGTAGATGGAAAATCTTCTAGTATCTTTATCAAGAATACCCTAAATAGTACCAAAAGGCCACAAGAAAAGGAGAAACAGGCTGAAGGTACAAACAAAATTTTGATCAAAAAAGACAACAAACCTACTGGCCCAAGTGTATATAAAGAAAAGATGAAAACACCAGAAATTCTCATACCTCATTCCAAAAAGGAGGATAAACCACATAAGGAAGATGAATCAAAACTAGCTACTCAAGAAGAAGATTTGGATTACACAAATTAGATATCAGACATTTCTGATATGAAATACACCCTTGTGGATATGGGGAAAATTTTGTCTCAGATAACTGTTAAGGTACCTCTACTAGAAATGATGAGGATAGGAGAGCATAAAGAAAAGGCTCTGACATGGGTTAAGGGTGTTAGTTCTACCAAGATTATGGGACCAGAGAAAAATAAGAAAGTGTCTAACACTAGAGACAAATCAACAAAGGAATCTGATGAGCTAGTGTCAAAGATTCCTCAAATCTACTTGGATACCAATATTGTTAATACTATTGCAGAAACTGTTCATCCTTTTTTCTTGACATTGTTAATAAATGGTAAAATGCTAAAAAACTACATGATTGAATCTGGGGCATCTAATACTGTCATGCATGTAGAAGTTATGAGATCTATGGGATTGAAAGTGGACACACCACATGGGAGATGCCAAGCTATGGATTCCAGAGAAGTTCTTTTCATAGGCACTATTAAGGCTTTGCCTTATAAATTGGAATCTTTCCCAGGCAAAGTACTAACAATGAGTGTGTTGGTTGTAGACATTCCCCCTCAATATGGAATGTCATTATCAAGAAAATGGAGTGCATCTATTGGGGAAAGCATTCAGTGTGATTTGTCATTTTCCACCTTCAACATTAATGGTGAGAACATCAAAGTATCAAGGGAAACCAGAAATTCTCATATGATTGAGGAGTAGGATGATAATAATATGAACTGTTTCTTGGATACTGAGATGAGATCATTTCAAATGTAGGAAAATCAAGCTGCAAGAAAATCACAACTTGCATTGTTGTCAGAAGATGTAAATAATTTATCTAAAAAACTAAGTTATGGATAATGTATTTTGATGGTGTCAGTTCTAGGGAGGGGGCTGTTGCTTGAGTTTTGTTGATATCTCCCTCTGGAAAAACCTTCAAATTTTCATTTTCTCTGTTGTTTACATGTACAAATAATGTGGCAGAATGTGAGACTTTATTGATAGGTTTAAGATTAGTTGCAAGACATGTAATAAAATACAACAGAGTTATTGAAGACTCTGAATTGGTAGTCTCTCAGATTAAATCTAAATATGCATCCAAGAATCATAGATTGAAACAGTACCAAAATGCATTCTAGGATAAGTTAGAAAGTTTTGATGCATTTGGTATTGAATGGATGGATAGGAGCCAGAATAAAATGGAAGATTTGTTTCCTAACATTTATTTAAGGTTAGAAGACATTACTTTTAGTGGTTTCTAAAATAGAAGTTTAGAGTAGGCCTTCAATACTAGACAATGTGGATAGCTGGCAAGTATTTGATGATGATGTAGATATTATAGGATTCTTGTATTGTGAGGCAGGTCTTGACAACAAAGAGATAGATTTAACTAAGTATGTGAGAAACATTGATGGAAAAGATACTGCCTTAGGGAAATAGATATTGCATTTGAAGTCAAATAAAGTTCCAAAGGGACTAGCTGTTTTAGAAAGAGCCTTTGATAGTAAGGATAGACCATACTTTGTTACATGTGTAAATAGATCTAAAGATTTGGAAGAGGTTAATGTGGGAACAAAGGGAGTTCCTAAGAATTTATTTATTGGTAAAAAAATGTCACCCAAAGTCAAGGAGGATCTGACTAATCTTTTAAGGAAGTGCAAAAAATTCTTTGCTTGGATATATGATAACCTAAAGGCATATAATGAGGATTTGTTTCAACATTAAATCCCATTGAAGGAAGATGCCAAGCCTTTTAGGAAAAATAAAAGGCCCATAAATCCCACCCTAAGGCCCAAGATGGAGCAGGAATTGAAGAAAATGAAAGATGCTGGGATAATTAAGCCCATTAGGCATTCTTTCTAGGTTTCCAATCTAGTCCCTGTCAAGAAGAAGAATGGGGATATCAAGCTATGTGTGGATTTAAGGAACTTGAACATATATTCCATAAAAGAAAACTATGCTCTCCCCAATATGGAGAATATACTACAAAGATTCACTAGATATGAACTCATGTCCATGATGGATGGAGTCTTTGGGTATAACCATATTATGGTCAATGAGTCAGAGAAGTTTAAGACTTCTTTTACCACACCATGGGGAACATATGTATATGTTAGAATGCCTTCTGGTTTAATGAATGCTGGGATACTTTCCAGAGGGCCATGGATGTTGCATTCTTATATTTCCTACAAAAATTTATTAAATTCTATCAAGATGACCTTATAGCTTATTCAAAGAAGGAAGAGCAACATTGTGAGCACCTGGAAAAGATTTTTGAAAGAGCCTTAGAATTTGGGATTTCTCTGAATCCCAAGAAATGCATTTTTGGAGTGACAAAAGGTAAATTATTGGGGCACATTGGTTCAAAGGAAGGGGTTAGAATTGACCCAGATAAGGTAGCTTCTATTGACAAAGTACCCATCCCAATAAATGTTAAGGGAATTAAATCCTTCTTCAGACAGGTAAATTTTCTCAGAAGATTTGTCACTAATTTTTCTGAGAAAAGTAGGCCAATTTCAAAAATGTTGAAGAAGGATGCTAAAATGGAATGGGATGGGGAGGCCACCCAATATTTTCAAGAGATTAATCAAGCTATCAAAGATGCCCCTATCCTAAGAACTCTTGATTATTCAAAGCCCATGAATATTTTTTCATTTGCATCTTGTCATACTATTGTTGTTGTGTTATTGCAGAAAAATGAGGAGGGGTTTGAGTAGCCTATTGCCTTTTTTAGAAAATCATTACAGTCTGCAAAGCTCAAATATGATATAAAAAAGAAGCATGCATATGCATTTTTGAAGGATATGAATGCTTTCAAATGTTATTTAATAGGTTCTATTGTAGTAGCTTATGTCCCCTCAGCAGAATTAAGGACATCTTTACTCAACAAGAGGTGTCAGGAAAAAGATGTAGATGGATCAATAGGATTTAGGAGTTTAATATAGAAAACAAAATCACTAAGTTGGTTAGAGGGATGGGTTTAGCCAAATTCATGGCTAGTGAAAACATGGATGCAAATAACATCAATACCCTAGAAGAAGAATAGAGACCTTTCATCTGTAACCTTGACCATTGTGATTGGTACAATAATGTTATTTATTATTTGCAAAAAATGAACTATCCACAGGGCATGGATGAAAATAAGAAAAGGACATTAAAGTTACAAGAAATCTATTTTTCCCGTATTAGAGATGAGTTATGGTGGAGGAACCCTGAAGGAATTCTACTAAAATTTGTTGATAGAGAACAAGTAGACAGGATCCTACAAAAAATGCACAATGGAGTGTGTGGTGGCCATTACATGGCCAAGAATATTGCACATAATATTTTAAGAGAAGTATTCTAGTGGCCAATTATTTTTAAAGATGCTCATCAATTGGTTAAAAAATGTGATGCTTGCCAACATTTCTCTGGTAAGATAAAATTCTCAGGTAATGTGCCTCTTACACCAGTAGAAGTTCAGGCCCATTTTCAGTAGTGGGGTATTGATTTTATAGAAGAGATAGCTACTAAGTCCAGTGGTGGACATGCATGGATCATTGTAGATACTGACTAATTTACTAAGTGGGTTGAAGCAATCCCCACTAAAAGAGAAACCAGTAAAGTAGTAATTTATTTTTTATTGAAAAACATGATCACGAGATTTGGGTTCCCAGAGAAGATAATATCAGATAATGCCATGTGTTTTAAATCTGAGGAATATATTAATTTTTGTGCTGAATATGGAATTTAGACATCTTATTCTGCACCTTACCACCCATAGGGAAATGGCCAAGCTAAGTCCACTAACAAAAGCCTCCTTAAGATTATTAAGAGAGTTCTAGATACAAACAAGAAGGCATGGGACTCAAAGTTGAAAATGGTTGTTTGGGAAGATAGGGTGACATCTAAAAGGGCCATAGGATGTGCTAGGATGTGCACCTTTTGATCTAGTCTATGGGATCCAAGAAAGAATACCCCAAAATAATCTGATGCAGATATACAAGTTTTTTCAAATCTATGATGATGATATTCAATTGAGAATTGATGACCTGGTGGAATTAGATGAAGCCAGGAGGGATGCTTCTGTGAAGAATACCAAACTTTGGTTGCAGGTAAAAAACTTATATGATAAGAAAGTAGTCTCAAGACAGTTTGATGTGGGAGATTATGTTCTCATGTGGAATGTTAGATTGGAATACAAAGGAAAGCATGGAAAATGTGAATCAATTTGGCTGGGACCTTATATTGTCCATGAAAGGTATGGGAAAAATTCATATTTATTAAAAGATCTTACTGGAATCACTTTAGAACTTCCAGTTCATGGACAGTTCTTGAATTTATACTTATCTTGAAGTCTAATTATCCATGAACATTAGGATTGTGTATATAGTGTGTTTTGGAAAGTGTGTTCTTTCTATCTTAGTTTAGTTTTCTTTCCTGTTGTGTGATTAGTTTAGTTTTCTAGTAGGTTGGTCTGCTCTTCCCAAGATTCTGAATCCTTGCAATACCTACAAGAGGTATTCATCCCCAAAAAGAGCCACTATTAGGTCTAGTTTAAAAAAATTTCAAAGCAATAAGTCATTGGTCTGTATTTGCAAAAGGGGATGTAAAATCTCAAAATCCTTACTTTCATGCTTCTAAGTGTAAAATTTGGTCCTAAAACCCTAAGTGTCGAAGTGGTTTATAGTTTTGTGTTACCTTTTTGCCACTTAAGTCATGTATATTGCATGTTTTCTTTTAAAATGTTTGCGTTCAATAGTTTTTTGAGTATCCTAACGTTGTGGTCCCTTATTATCCCTAAGTCTAAAGTACGCAAGTGCTTTATTAAAACCACTATCTGTCGAGCTAATTTGTTTTGATCTAACGGCCCACTTAATGACTTATTCCTGAGGTGCATGACATCTATCTCATAAGCCATTAAGCGGTAGTGCCACATGCCTTTAGTGGGTCCAGCAGTCATAAAAGGCTTCAGTTAAAGAAATAGTGGATCATGTTTCATTGGATGGTTGAATTAATTAATTAATCACAAAATGATCAACATCTATCCTATAAGAGATTAAGTCTGAGCGACGTATGTCTCTGAAGTGACATGGGCCTTGTTGCAGGTAGTTTGATGAAGATTAAATCATGAATAGATCTGATAGTTGATTTGGTCACTTATGGTTAAGATGCGCACCATCTAAAGTGTAAGCCATTAAGTGGTGGCAACATGTGGAAATTGGTAGGCTTGGGTATTGTGAATAGTTGTTGATTAAAGTGCAGATAGATTCCTTTTGATCTAATGGATGACTTAATTTATTATCCCAAAGATGCACAAGATCTATTAGTTAAGTCATTAAGTCATGATGTCGTGTGTCCTAATGATGAAATGTATTCCATTATCAGTAAAGGTGATCGTAGGTTAAAGGGTTGACAATCCAAAGAAGATCTAATGGCTGACTTGATCTCTTAACAACAAAGTAAATGTGATCTATCATTTCAATGATTAAGCCATGACACCATGTGTCCTAATGAGTTCGGCTGAGGTTGTAAAGAAGGAATTCAAGGCAAAGCAAGTGCAAAATTATCTGACAGTTGACTTAATTGCTTAAAGGCAAAGTGATCAACATCTAAAGGATAAGAAATTAAGTCACGGTGATGCATGGCAGAGGGTGGGTCCTGTCAACGTAGAGATGAGTTAAATAAGATGTAGTTTCAGAAAGATCAGATGGCCCGCTTGATGAATTAAAGGAAAGATGTGGGAGATCTAGCGTCTAAGACATTAAGTGGTGTTGACGCATGTCCAAGTTGATAAGTTGCGTCCACAGTTAGTAAACTTAGGGTAAAATAACTTGTGGCCAAGTTAAGATAGATCTAATAGTTTACTTGATCACTTATGGAAAAGATGCATGAGATCTATCACTTAAGTGATCAAGTCGTGCTGACATGTCTCCCAAATGAATAGTTGTTTTTGGAAAGTAATGAGAGCTGCCCGATGAAGGAGATGTTGTTGAAGATCTGCTGTCCAAATTTAAAGTTGTCAAAGTGGTCATTAGTAAATCATTAATCTGTGAGTTTCAAACCAAGTGAATTGATTGCAGAGTGTATGGGCCACTTCAGTAGAATTCAATGTGAAAGACTGATTTGATTAAAGCCATATAATTCATTGCTTAAGCACGAATACTGCCATAATCATTGAAGTCATTGAAGCGAAGGTCAAAATTGCAGCGATATCTATCTCTATGTGACAAATTGCAGAATGAGTAAGTCTTCTATGATATAGTAAAAATTCATTCTTTCAGTAGTGTTGGAATTCTGAAAGAGTTACATAGTTATTAATATAACCTGATAATCATTCCCGTAAGAAACCCTAAATTTAGAAGATAGCCCCTATGATTGAATTCTCTGGCAATGTGGAGTACAAAGATAGAAATGTACAAGATGACCTTATACAACAATTGAGTGGGTCTACAAATAATTCTACCTAGATTAAGATAATTGATCCAGTACATCCTTTTTTTAGAGTCAGGGAGGGTTTGTATGATATGGGTAGATGGGCCAAAGATGCCAAGATCAACAAAAGTAGTTTAAATTTGTTCAAAACTGCTTAAAGCCAGAGAAATGCTCCCTCCCTAGATTGTAATATATGGATCTAGATGTGTGCAAGTTGATAGTTCCTGGAGTGTTCATGGATACATACCTATTAATTTTAATAGCCAACACATATGATAGACTATCCATGGTCTTGAGAGATACAGAGGGGAATGTATTGTTGACTATCACAGCTGATGAGATTAGAAAGGTCTTAAATTTAAGTGACCTCTCAGTTCAAATGGATGATATTGTTTTTGACCATTTCATAGAGATGTATCAGACTCAGAAAGAATACTACAGGAATCAGGCCTTAAAAAGGATATTTTAATAAGATAGGGGGTCTAATTGTAATAGGCCCAAATACCCCAGAGCCTTTTAAAGTGGACTATTTTAATAGCAAGGCTAGGGGAATGTATAGTGCCTTGTGACATGTGCTAGGAGAAAATGAGGAAACAACGATGCTTGTCCATTTCATGCTTATGGTTGTTCAAATTTTGCATCCCCACCTATGAGTTAGTTTTTATTATGCTACCTACATTGCTGATTTAATGCACTAGGGTTTGATAGGTATTAAGGATAAGGACATAGTCAGGCCAATGGGGTGGTACTCCTTGATGATGCATATGATTTGTTTAATAATGCTGATTAATTTGAAGAAGAAATGGACCTCACCAAGTTTTAGGATGTTGAAGATATGTATGTTTAGTTGTGGAGTGTTGACTTGTCTTGGGATAGGAAAGAGGCCAGTTGCATAAATTTTGACAGATCTTTTGCATCTAGGCTTGGAGCATTATTATGTAAGGAAAACCCTAGAATTAATGTAGATGTATTGAGACTCTTGAGACCATTACAGTATGCTCCAAAATTGGAAATTGTCCACAATTAGGGTGACTTTATTTTATACCTTACTTCAATAGTCATTAGGGTATATGTCTTTAAGGGAACTCCAAATTTCCTCCCTTGCAGAGTGCCACCCAAAATGGGTCTGGAAGAGATTCTCAAGCAATTAGGTGGATTGCAAGAGGAAGCCTTAACTGGTAAAATGAAAGGTAGCATTCTCTGTACCCTCACCAAAGTCCATCATTTTATCATTATAAAAGGGGGATGGACCTAGTTTGATAATTACTTAGAGCCATACCAATTAGCAACATCAGTGGTGAGGTGTGCAGATAATGAAGGTTTTATCATTGACATGTTCAGAAAAAGAACCAAATGCCTGACATTAGATCATCAATTCAACTTCCCAAAAGATATAATAAGAAATGAGTTTGATCTAATTGAGCAAGAAATTAAGAAGGAAAATTGGTTAGCTTATAAGAAATCTTTAGAGTTTATCCACAATTTTGATAGATTATATGATCACCTGAAGGCATTTGAATCCTAGGAAAATAAAATAGAATATCTAATGAACATGTTTGAGGACATAATACAAGCCCTAGATCAGAAGAAAAAGAAAGTGATGGAAGAAGAGCCAAGAAAGGCTAAGTCTATTCTAAGTAGGATGTCACAAGGTAGGGTTGTCCCACCAGGGAGGTATGTAGTCTAATAGTGAAGGGGTTACAACACAATTTTTCCAAGAGATTAAAAGGCATACGAATAGAAAGGAAAAATGCCAATGGATACCAGTGCCCAAACTTTTCCATCCCCAAAAAGTCAGAGGGTAGAAGGAAAAGAGAAACAACAGGGTGATATATATTCCCCTTCTCAGTCTCCCTGCATATGGATGACCAAAGCATTGCTAAAAAATTGGTGAGGATGGGAAATACTAGACACATTTTTTTCATAGCCCAAGAATTACACGAGGGAGTGCCAGAGGCACCCAAGCATGCAACATTGGATCTCACAGTAGAAGAGTTTGCTAGAAAGGAGTTGGATCCCATAACCAAATAGGCTAGTGATAAATTTTTATCTGATGATAAATTTGTTAATGCTAGGGCATTCATCCAATTCCTGTGGAGAGTTCACATTGATGAGTTCAAAGAAAAATATCAAAATTTGCAAGAAGGTCAACCTGACAAGAGAAAGGAAGACATTAAAAAAGAAGTGAAACATGAAATGATGGCCAAATTTGATAAGATAACCCTCGAAGAAGGCAGAGAGTTAGTGAAGAAAGAAGGAGTCCTCATTTTGCCTCAATGGGATCTTGTTGATGCCATCATATTTGATGTTGTAGGAAAAGAGGCTAAAATAGTGCACACTAGTGGGACATCGAGTGGTGCCAAATTTAGTGAAGATCATGTAGCACTAGTGATATGGTCTCTGAAAAGAAAAGATAAAAAGAAAACTGATGAGGGTGATCAAGCTGAGCATGCAGGTAGCCTCATAGTAAGAAGAGTGTCAGATACCTCAGGGGTAGAAGTAGCTAACCTCACTTTGCAAACAACAAAATTAAGCTTAAAGGTAGCTGAAAAGCAAGAAGATGAACTCAAAAGATTAAGGGAAAAATATGAGGTAGTCATAAAGGCATATAATGATGAGAGGGTCAAGTCCGTTAAAAAGGATAATAAGACTGCCTTCCTTGAGGGTAAGAAAATAGTTCAGTTTGTAACTTAGAAGATGATTACACAAGATCCTTACTAGCCATCCTCATCAAGCCTGATCATAACTTACCCTCCTTCCCTTGCATCATCAAACCCTACCACACAAGAAGAATTAGATCAAGAGAAAGCAAGATTGATTGCTGAAAGAACTGAGCTGGAGAAATCAAAGAAGGAGTGGGCTAAACAATCTATAGCTTTCAAGGAAGTAGAGGCATGGGTGAAACAGAAGTATGCTGAAAAAATACATAACACCCTCAGGCATTGCACCCATGAATTAGTTCCTACTATTATTTATTCACAGGGGAAGAAAATTGTCAACATATTGAATGAATATAATGCATATAAGGACAATGTGGATCAAATGGTGAATAGATGGAAGGGAAAGAGAGGAGAATTGAACTTCTTTCACACCACATGCAAAGAAGAAAAAAATGTTGACATTGTCTTAATTGGTACTTATAAATGTTTCAAATTACTGATGGACATGGATATAAGGAGCATCATCATAAGGATGGTAATGGCTTTAAAAAGGGAATAATCAAAGGAAAGGTATGAGATTTTTCCTAATATTTTTAGGAAGACTGGTGGTATAAAATATGAAGAACTATGGTACATGCAGATGAATGAGGCACTAGCAGCAAGAGCCAATAGCATTCTCACTCTGGAAAGTATATTATTGTTTTTTAAACTGTTGAGATAGTCGATAAAGCCAGAGAATTTTTTGAATTTTGTTTAGAAGAAATTGGGAAGGAAAATGTCAACTAGAAAGAGATTAACAATAGAAAGGTTGAATTCATTAACTTTTCCTGGCCGAGTGATGAGGTGTATACCTCTTGGAAAGACAAGTACACTATAGTTTATCAAAGAGAAGGTGATGACATGCAAGTGGACAATGAGGCCCAAAAGATTGGATGAAATAGGTAAAGGTGAAGATCCTACATCACCAATATCAAGCACAATAGACTGTAGGTGGCTTTTTCCAAACAACTTTGAAGAAGTTACAAGTACAAGGCGTTTAGGAGACAAAATATGTTAAATATATTGTAAAAAGTGGTTATCACTTCATTAGCTATTTTTTATTTTTACTGAGTCATTTGTTTGGTCCTTATTCCAAATGATCTATAGCTTTTTGCAATCCTATTCTATAAAAGGATTCCCAAGATCATTGGAAAGGGTTGGAAAATTTGTATTATAAACAATTTGTAAAGTTTTTAGTCAAGAGGGGAAATATAGTATGATTTGTACTAGATAGTGTAAGAAGTCAAAAATAAATTTGAGAGATCTTTTGCAGGTTATTGAAGAGGTTATCTCTGAGTACTTTTTGTATACTGGAATAATATTTTCTAAATTTATTAGAAAGATCTGGATTCCAATCTCTCCTGTGTTATGTGTCTTGTGAGTTATTACTTTTATGATTCATTAGCATGGTTTTCTCTATGTTTATGTACTTATTTGATAGTTTTGATCTAGGATCAGATAAATTAGGCCCTGATTAATGCATAGATTCATTTGACACATGTTAGGATTCTATTATTAGTAGGGTTTGGGATAGTTGTATTATAATCTAAAATCTTTGGTGAATATTGGTTTCAGTATACTGTATCTGGGTCAGAATATAGCCCAATGGATAAACCATAGATCTAAAGCTGATAAGTTTTGTATTTTTGCATATCTAGTTGCATATTGGTTGTGCTTTCCTATAAACAAACATTTAAAATCCATTAAGTGTTGGAATAATGATACATTTGGCATCAGTGAATGCACTTAGTGAAAACACTTATTCGGTTTTGAATGCTTACCGAGCTTATCACTCAGCCCACAGCCTATACCGAGCATTCAGTAAAGCTCACCCATCAAACAGTTCAAACCGAGCAGTAAGGCAGTCACCGAGCATATGAGAAAAATAGTAGTTACCGAGCAGACGGTAGTCACCGAGTCATCAATTGAAGATAACCGAGAAGACAGTTACTACCGAGTCACCAGAGGTTACCGAGTGACAATGTATTTACCGAGTCACCACAGCTACCGAGTTCCAAGCTACACTTCGGGACTAGTATGGACCGAGCCTCT
>MU226421.1:1521792-1534754 GCA_018584345.1 Thuja plicata | reverse complement strand
GAGTGCATACTTCATTGTATGTTTGTAAATCCTCTAACAAGGTGGACCTAGCAGTCCAAATTGCTTCTAGCAGGGCAGATCATCAGAAGTG
This sequence comes from Thuja plicata, assembly GCA_018584345.1. Taxonomy (NCBI): domain Eukaryota; kingdom Viridiplantae; phylum Streptophyta; class Pinopsida; order Cupressales; family Cupressaceae; genus Thuja; species Thuja plicata. The sequence continues at coordinate 1,534,663 of MU226421.1, read as the reverse complement.
ATCATTGTAAGCCTTAACCGGCCAACTTTATACTGCAGTACCAAAGTTTTGTGGGTACNATCCCCACCCCAGTTTTACTTTCTATTTGGAAGGTTTCTGGGTTACCAATCTTTGTGTTATGTGTTATGAATGTTTACATTTTCATGGTTGCAGTAGATTAGATGAATGAATGGTTAAAGAATATAAAAGTGCAGAAATATATTAAAAGATTTAAGTGTTACTGATTCACCCCTCCCCTCTCAGTAACTCTGTTAATCCTGAATATTTCCAACATTAAGTCTACATTTGTGTAAGTTTTTTTGAATTCCTATCTCATGCTCCATTTCATGGTTGATGTTCAATGGGTAATTAGCCAGTTATCTAGTATCTCCTGGTTATGTTGAGTCATTGTGAGATTATTTATTGGTAGTGCCATATTAGATATATCATAAGGTATTATTGGGTATCCCCCCTTGGTGTAGCAAGACCTTAAAAGTAGAAGTATTAAGAGAGTGCTTGTTAGTTTGTCCTTTTCTTACCTGAACAAATATTTGGAGGTGACTCCTCTATAAAATGGTCATAATAAGAAGAGTTTATTGTTGTTTTTATTGCAACATAAAAAGAAACCAACTGTAAGCATTCAAAATTTGATTTCATTTGGAGCGGCCCATTTGTGATTACAGAATGCAAGGAACACAATGCTTTTTAGCTCACAAACATGGAAGGAGAGGAATTTCCAATCCTATTTAATGGGATCCACCTCAAGCATTGCTTTTGAGGTTAGTTGGTTTGAATAAGTGCTTTGCACATAGTTAGTTTTCTTCAGTTAGTTGCAGTTAGTATTTCTATTCTCACAGTGGTCAAATCAAGAAGATACACACCATGCATAATCAAGAACCCATTGGGGTTCTCGGTTATAAATAATGAATAACTCAATTATGTAATCATGGTGGGAAGAGAAGTTGTTTTTCAGATAGTTTGCTTTGCAGTTTCGAAGGTTAGAATGAACAGAAACATCAAGATCAATCACATGATAAATGCATGAACAGCATACCCATCACATGAGACATGGATAAATTCCACTGTCTCATGTCATAAGTGTAACCAACCCAATTTTTTCTTCTTTGACCATGGACCCTAGTTTCCCTAAGTGTGATCATACCCCTAATTATGTCAAGACAATTCTTCAATTTATTGGCATAATTCATTAAATTAAATTTAATCTCCTAAGTGGTTTTAATCACTAAATAAAATTAACTTCCTTAGTTAATCAATTAAATCAAAAACAATTGAATTAAATAAAAAACAATTCAATTCAATCAAAACAAATCAAAATATGGCTAAAGTAATTAATAAAAAGGAATTAAATAAATCCTCAAAATTACATTCCTGTTTACAAAAGGGAAAGTCAATTCCCTAACCAATGGGAGTGAAATCACTTGGATCACCTCACATGGATCACCAAAGATTCAATCTCCACCTCTCTTCCACTTTCAATCTTGACCTCTCATTCACCTGATTCTTCTATAAATAGAATGAAATTTAAGCTCAATGGGCCCCTAATTTTAGAAGTAAACTTATGCTGCTAGTATTCTTAAGAGTCTTTATGCATTTTATATCAAATCTCATTTGCATTGTTATAATCTTCAATTTTAGAACTAAAATAAATCATTTCTTGAGCATTTAGGCTTGTTTTCAATTGAATCTTCCATTCTAGGTTGTATATGTCACTGATTAATGCATAATATAAGGGCAATTATTGCATTCTTCATACTCCTCTTAGATAGGAAGCAAGAAGTCAGTTTTAGTGTTTTAATTCTATGTTTTTCACTAATATAATGACTTATTGAAGTGTTGTGTTGCAGCTTGAAGGAACCACAAATACACACACAATAAGCATCATACCCAAAGATATATTATGCAACCAAGGTTGTTGTTGTTCAAGCTCATTCTACCTTTGGTTTCTTTTTGGTTCCTATTTTTGGATAGCATCATCATCATATGACTGATGCTCATCACATGATACATGCATAAATTATGTTATATCACATAACAAGCATAAGTTTATACAGCAATCATGAAGTTTCATATTGTTGTTTAGTAATAGTATGCTTTCTCTAAGTGCGGTCAACACAAGTTTCAGTTTTTGGTTGGCAGTTTTGTTTTTAGTTTGAGAAGGTTTAGTTGTCCCTAAAGTTGAAGACTATGGCAATGAAATTTAATCTCAATGGTCCCTTGTTTCTTTTTCTGGTCTCTCTATTGTTATTTCAAAGACTTTTTCAAGTCTACCTTGCATGTCATTTTGGGCTCTTACAATCTATTGCAAAACATGTGGTCTATTCACTCTAAAAAACAACTTGATTCCCAGCTCATTATCAGGGCATTCTAACCCTTTGACGCTAGAGTCATTTACTTCCACCAAACAACAAACAATACTTATGATTTGGATACACTTACTTGGATGATTTGAGACCTCACTTGACACTATTGGGAAACTTTGGACATAGTTGAGATACAACTTCATGGTTAACACAAGACATAACAAGTATCTTACTGATGAATTAGAAGTACCTCCTAGATTGCTACATTTTCAACAAGGAGAAACATCTCGCAATCCTATATTTGACATAGAATCACCCGCACTAGCAATGGATGCTACTAGGAATGAATGGGCTAATGCCTTCAAAGAATACAATAATGAGCAAAACTAGCGAGATCAAGATAATACTAGTAGTGAGGAAGAAATAAACATCACTCACCCTTTGTTTGATTCAGAAAGTGATGGAGACATTCATGAAGAAGAATACAATAGACTCAAACAAAGTAGGAAATTCCAAATAACATTGGAAAAGATAAATGGTGAAGACAAAGAGAAATACTTTCTCCATCTAGCATCCATTGGAGTAAAACTACCTAAAGATTATGATGTTGAAAGACTAAAGGAAAAAGAGATACCAACCCCTATCTCTATTCTCACCAAACAAATAACCTTGATGCAACCTGAACTTGCAACCCTCAAACAAGAGAAGGTTAAATCCAAAACAAAATACTCTTTGGACTTCATTTTTCCATTTCCATTTGACAAGGGTATTAACATGATTCCATTTCCTCCCAATATGGAAAGGCCTAAATACGACAAGTATAAGGAAGAGACTGATCCACATGACCATGTTAGAGATTTTTGTGCTCTAATAATTGAATACATGCACCAACCAACATACCTAATGAGGTTATTTCTAGGAAGTCTAGGCAGAAATGCTATGGAATGGCTCTCCAAACTCAAACCAAAGGTGAAATCTTTTGTGGAGTTGATACAACATTTTTTCCAACATTACTCCTACAATATACAACACGATGTAACCATGATGGACTTGTGTAACAAAAAACAACGAACTGGTGAATCATTTACACACTTTTTACAAAGGTGGAGGAAAATCTTTGCAAGGTATTCAAGAGCTATTCCCAAATCAGAAAAGATGGAAATCTTCATAAACAACTTGATACCTGAATTAAACTATGCATTGAAAATGAAAGATTCACCTAGCTTTGATATGATGATCAAGAATGCCATTTGTATTGAAGAGCTCATGGTTAAGAAAGTATAAATCACCATTCAAAGTTATAAAAAATCTACCAACTATAACAACAAGCCTAAGTGGTGGAAACAAACCAAGAATGTTGTTAACGATGGAGTGGTATATGCATCTAATGCTAATCTAAAACTAGCAATGTTTAATCTAACAAATAGCATGCAAGAAAACAAAGAAGACAAGGTAACAACCACAATACCTAAAGAAAAAAATGACAACAACAAGAGTAGACCATGGAATTCTAAACCTCAATGAAAATTCTTATAATTCCTGATTCAAAACTATGGGAACCAAAAGTCAAACTGAAATGGTGGGATGATAACTTCTATTGTGTATTTCAAAAGAATAAGGGACATAAGACCAACAAATATGTGAAGCTTAAACATGTTATACAAGACCTTATTGAAGGAGAAAAAATCAAAGTAGAGGACACACCACTAATGAAGACCACAGGACATTAAACAAACCATTCCCTAATTATGAGAAAGGGGAAGCATCTAAAGGAAAAGGAAATGAAGTAAACTACACCTACTCCAATAATGATAATGTGATCAACATGTTATACATTAAATACAAATCAATAAATGTGATCACTATCAAAGGTGTTAAAGATACATATACACAATCAGATGCAGTGACACGAAGTCAAGCACAAGTCACAATCAAAGGACCTAGTTCCTCATCAAAACCAACAACATCTTCCAAGGTGCCTATTGTCACTTTTCCCAAACCACCAGCAACAAGACAAATAGTTACTATTCCAGCAGCAAACTATAACTTGGTGGATCAATTGCAACAAACCTTTGCTTAAATTTATATCTTTGAGTTACTTAAAATCTCCTCAGTGCATAGGGAATTTCTTGAACAAGCCTTACATTAGAAAATGTGCCAAAAGACATTGATGTAGAAAAATTCCAAGCAATGGTAAATCATATCTCAGCACCACACTATCTCTCTTTTTTAGAATAAGATGACAAATCATTGACACATCCGCATAACCAACCTCTACACATTGAAGTCTTAATTCAAAAATCTTGTGTCAGACATGTATTGATAGATGGAGGCGCAGGGTTGAATATTTGTACTCTTAATCTAATCAGGAAGTTGGGTCTCTCAGAACAAACCATTGATTCAAGAAGTAAGATCACTTATATCAAAGCTTATGATGAAGAAGAAAGATCCTTTAAAGGTCTCCTTATTCTACTAATCAGAATAGACCGGTTGAAAGAAATGTGATATGTCAAGTTCTAGATCTACCCTTGGCTTACAACATACTATTAGGGAGACCTTGGATCCATGAAATGCAAGAAGTACCATCTACTTACCACTAGTGTATCAAATATCCATATAATGGGGTGGAAGTAACAATTCTTGTAGATGCTAGTTATACTTGCAACAATGTTAAAGAAGATAGTATGCTCCATCATAACAAAGAAGTTCCAAAAAGAAACTGTACCTTAAACTACTAAAGACATGGTTATGAGAAACATTGGAAAGACCTTAAAAATTGAAGAAACTAGAATGGGAGAATACAAACTAGACATGACCCCATCATTGATAGAACTTCCAGTGTCTCCAAGAGCTTATGGAAAACCTTCCTCATCTTTCACACTGACTACATCTAAAGAACCATAAATTCACAAAGAAACTGGTATGGTTAAAGAATCTACCTCCCAAGAGGATGAAAAAGAAGAAAAATAAGTCTTGGGTTGGATTTACAAGGGAGAACCAATAGAAAATGAGGTAAAACATGTAGAAATATCCCCAGAAAAGTATGGTAAAGGATATGATATTCTCAAAAAAATGGGATATAAAGGAAAAGGACCTTTAGGAGACAAAGGAAAGGGACTTGTTGAGCCTATACACATGGAATTTATAAATACCAAAGATAAAACATGACTAGGCTTCAATAAAAAATATGAAAACCCTACTTCAAGAGATGGTCCAATCTTTGATGAAGGAAGTGATGAAGAAGAAGAAACAGAACAAGAACAATGGACCTGGATCCTACTGGGGGGAAAAAATTTGAAGCGAGTATGCCTCCCACTACCATTGGCGCTCTCTCCAACACTCACCGCACCTCCACCCCTATCATCAGCATCATTCTAATCATCCGAACCCTATCCCCTATCAAGAGGAGGGTTCCTTGCATCTCTACCATGTCTCCCACCATCTCTGCCTCCATCTCTCCCCACAACTCCTCTCTCTTTCTGTGCTCCCCCTCGCCCTAGGAAAGGATGATCATCAGTAGGATCATAATCTAGGGGATCCTCAATATATGGAATAGCCTCATCAGGAGCTATGAACCATGGAAACGGGTATTGAAGCATCTAAGCATGTAAACCATCTGAACATCCAGACAACCTAAGTACATATATATATATATATATATATGGTTTCTCTGCTAGACATTGTCTATCCACTATTGGCTGTGTAACTAGGATATGCTCCCAGGCTCAGATCTGAAGTACCAAAATACCAACAGTCATGCTTTGAGAATAATGATACACTATCTCATGTAACTCTCTGTACATGTGTGCAAGTATACAACTGCCCCAACACAATCATCTACTCAAGCATGTCGACCCAACCGACCATGAATCTGTGTTGTCCTTGGTTAGGCATAAGGATGCCTCCAATCAATCCAGCCAAGTATAAAGGAAGGTTCTCATAGTGATCACACATGTAGTCCCATGTAAGATACCAATGAGTGATATTATCATCATCAAAGAATCATTATGCTATCGTAATCGATGAAGCAAAGGTCGAATCAAACTACACCTCTCAACTAATAATAAGAACTCTCAGGATCTGCCACACATCCTTTGATGTGCTGGTCATCTGACCAATAGGTAGATGTAAGGTGTTGTACTCTGAGTGCCACCTCTCAGCCAGAGCAGTCAAAAACCCTCTATTTACCCTGATATCAGGTAAATCCCTCAGAGACAATAAACCAACATGAGCCACTAACTTGCCCTCTTCATCAGTCAAAGCCCTCGACAGAGCAAGGACACAACTAGGATATGGTCCTAAAAATGAAACTACCTCAAAAGGAACTTGTTCAATAGATAGTAATTTCTGAAAAGTTCAAAACCAGTGTTGTATCTAAGAAAGCTAAGAACAAAACCTATCAGCTAAGTGTTTTAATGGTCAACAGAAGAAAAATAGTCAAACTGGGAAGTTGACTAAGTTAAACACTGGAAATGACCCTATTTTTGTAGGGTGTGATCCATTTTGTGAGATGCGATCGCTAATTCCCATGTTGCGATGGGGCACCCAAGATGCAATTCTATTTTTGTAGGAAGCGACATGGGATGTCGCGTGCGGCCCTGTTTCAACAGGGTGTGAAATCTTGACAAACCTAAAAAAAAATACAACATGCAATACAAAACTAAAAATAGGGTGTGATCTTGAATTTGTAGGATGTGACCCAGGAATTAGGGGAAAAATAGGAAGTGACATGAGGTTTATAGGAAGTGACATGAGGTTTACAGGAAGTGACATGAGGTTTACAGGAAGTGACACTTAATGCCAAGAATGACACAGAATTAAAATGCCTATAACTTGAACAAAAATGCATAAATTTGAAAATTGAAAACTTCACAAGATAGGTTTTCGAACACTTACCAGAGGTGGGTAGTCAGATGGATGTTGATGTCACTGACCAAGCTCAAAATGATACTTCTCCATGGGGACCACCATCCTCGCTATATAGCTCTCTAATTTACTAAGGTGAAAAGTGAAAATGAGTGAGTAAAAAGTGAATTTGGGCTTATATATTTGACTTTTTGAGCTATTTAGGAGCTCCAAAACTCATCCTAGACAATTGAAACTTGTTTTTTTCTCTTTCTGATCAATCAGGAATGAAATCAAACATGCAGACAATGTGCTACATAATGCAGTAAAATGTTTACGATAGTTACCCAAAATGCAGATTTGCTCCATATGTTCTAAAAATGATTCACAAGCTTTACACAATTAGTTTTTTGGGTTCTATATCATCAAATTGCACATTATTCATCCAAAATCTTGGTTAGACATCATTTTATCAGACTCAAATCTAACATTTTAACGTGATTAACTTGGTAAAATTATGTTTTCTCTAAACACACCTTCGTTTCTCCACATCTTCTAAATTGATTCTTTCTCAATTCAATTTATCAATTCAAGTGATACATCATTGTACAAAGGGATTTATTCTTTTTCCTTCAATTTCATTCCTAAGGGGGCATGATCACACTCAAATCAATCAAATTGTTGCTTGAAACAACATTAAAATGACTTTGTTATCAAACAAACTAAAGGTATGACAGTTCCTTGACTAAGTCAGGACTGTTGGATTGAAGGCTTCAGTTCCCACAAGCTGGATATCCTATGTCTACTTTTCTTAAATTCTTATTAAGCTCCTGAGAGTTTTGTACTGACCTTTGTTCGATCAAGTTCAAAGTTCGTATTATCAATTCTTGGATGACAACCAAGTTCAGAATTGGTATCTTTAAGATCTTTTCTTATTGACCTTTGTTCGATCAAGTTCAAAGTCAATTATATTAGTTTAGTTCAAACAAGTGCAAAAATGATCTCATCAAACATTTCTTTCGATCAAGTGAAAAATTCTCAAACTTTCTAAAGTCAACATCAAAAACTTTCTTTGAATCAATGCGTTGCTCGCACATCTATTCAAAGAGGGGCAAATGTAACCACCCTAATTTGGTCTTCTCTGACTATGGACCCTATTTTTCCTAAGTGTGATCATACCCCTAATTATGTCAAGACAATTCTTTAATTTATTGGCATAATTCATTAAATCAATTTTAATCTCCTAAGTGGTTTTAATCAGTAAATCAAATTAATTACCTTAGGCAATTAAATCAATTAAATCAAAAAAATTGAATTAAATAAAAAACAATTCAATTCAATCAAAACAAATCAAATCAAAATATGGCTAAATTAATTAATAAAAAGGAATTAAATAAATCCTCAAAATTACATTCCTATTTACAAAAGGGAAAGTCAATTCGTTATCCAATGGGAGTGAAATCACTTGGATCACCTCACATGGATCACCAAAGATTAAATCTCCACCTCTCTTCCACTTTTAATCTCAACCTCTCATTCACCTAATTCTTCTATAAATAGAATGAATTTTAAGCTCAATGGGCCCTTATCTTTAGAAGTAAACTTATGCTACTAGTATTCTTAAGAGTCTTTATTCATTTTAGATCAAATATCATTTGCATTGTTATAATCTTGAATTTTAGAACTAAAATGAATCATTTCTTGAGAATTTAGGCTTGTTTTCAATTGAATGTTCCATTCTAGGTTGTATATGTCACTGATTAATGCATAATCTGAGGGAAATTATTGCATTCTTCATACTCCTCTTAGATAGGAAGCAATAAGTCAGTTTTAGTGTTTTAATTCTATGGCTTATTCTATGTTTTTCACTAATATAATGACTTATTGAAGTGTTGTGTTGCAGCTTGCAGGAACCACAAATACACACACAATAAGCATCATACCCAAAGATATATTATGCAACCAAGGTTGTTGTTGTTCAAGCTCATTCTGCCTTTGGTTTCTTTTTGGTTCCTATTTTTGGACAACATCATCATCATATGACTTATGCTCATCACATGATACATGCATAAATTATGTTGTATCACATAACAAGCATAAGTTTATACAGCAATCATGAAGTTTCATATTGTTGTTTAGTAATAGTATGATTTCTCTAAGTGCGGTCAGCACAAGTTTCAGTTTAGTTTCAGATTTTGGTTGGCAGTTTTGTTTTTAGATTGAGAAGGTTCAGTTGTCCCTAAAGTTGAAGACTATGGCCCAATAGATAAGAAAAAGGCAACTATTCCGATTTTATTCAGCAGGAAAACATCCCTGTGAGGTTGCCAAAAAATGTTACCAATTTAGTTTGCATACTAAATTGGTAAGTTGACACTACTTTTACATCGAATTATGGATTTGTTGGTTAACAGTTTGTCCTCTCTTAATATTTTCAATCTTTGACTCTCTATACACCCACGGTGAGAGAACAAAAGGATGTCCACCAACAAATGGGTCAGTGTATGTCTTCTATCACCACCCTCTGAATTAACAGGTACAGCTCCCTGATTGTGTATGATATTCAATGAATTTGTTTCTTTTGATCATCAGATTATCTTCTTATGAGTTTTAACCAAATTTCTTGTAGGCAAAAACAATTCAGGCAAAGATAAGGTTTAATCTATATTCGAATCTAATCTACCTATTCTAAAATGCATATTCTACTGAGGGGAACAGAGGCAGAATCATACATAGATAGCAAATGGAATTGCTTATGCTGCAACTACTAACATGAAATGGAATTCAAGTAGGAATTACAGTTCCACATACAACTGTACTTTCTATTCAGATGCATATAAACTACTGAATGAATAGTAGAAGAATCATACATGAAAAGTAAATGGAATCACCCTCACTGCAATCACTAACATGAAATAGAATCCAGTAGAAAACTGCAACTTCAGATACAATTTTTCTATCTATTCAAAATGCAAATGATTCACTAAAAAGGTGCAACAAACATGAGACCAAGCCTTCATAAATAGAATCACTTCTGCTTTATTAACAAGTTTGCCAACCCTATATATTGATTTCTCTTCAAAATTTATAGCCTTTACAATACGTTAGGCTTCTAAGAGCCAATGACCTTCCCTCTTCCTCGAATACAAAGAGAAAGAATATAAAGAGAAAGAATTTTCAAATCTGAGAACTCAAATAGTCATTATGAATCTAAAACTCTTCATCTTTAGCTAGCATTATCGAGCTAAATCCATTGGGCCACAGAGTCGAAACATCATTTTTCTACACTGCAAGATATGAGAAGGCAGGTTTTGGTAAACTGAGTGTGCAAATGGCTATGGCGCACCTAATTTTGGATTTCCTGCTTGGACCATCTACGAGCACTATTGCAGAAAATTAGAAAAGTACTTCTCCATTGTGGAGAATTGGAAAAGTGCTTCTCTAGCAGAAAATAGAAAAAGTGCTTCTCTGGCAAAAAATGAGAAAAGTGCTTCTCCAGCGGAAAATGTAGAGGGAGGTGCAAAATCTGTAGGATGTGAAAATCCTTCTTTGCGGAAAATCACCAAAGGAGGGAAAAACCCACAAAGAGTGAAATTCTCCTTTACCTGTCTTTTCTCACGTCATTCTTAAGTACACAGGCTACTTAACTTAAAGCACATGCTTTATTTGATCTCTTAAAACAACAACATGATATTCTCTCTTTTTTTTAATAAATCGGGCCCACCTTATTATGACTAAGCTTGTGGAAAATCACCCAAGAGGGGCGAAACCCACGCAGTATAAAATTCCCCTTTGCGGAAAATTGCCAAAGGAGGGCGAAACCCGCACAAGGAAAAGTTCTTCTTTTCTGCCTTTGCGGAAAATTACCTTCTTAGGTAGAATTCTGCCACGGAGAAGATGATTTCTGAAATCCTGCCGAGCTCATTCTCGCTCATTTCTTAACCAAATTGCTCGCCGTCTATTGCATTAGGATAGTTGAGACTTGTAGAATTGATCCATACTAGTCTTCGATCTCTGCCTAAGAAAGAACATCAATTGGAGCACAAATCTTTGCCGGGTTAGGATCTACAACCTACCCAAATATGAAAAGACTTTAGAACAACCCGCCTATCTAAGAGAAGGAAAGGCAATGACAAGGAAACCCGACAAAGATAGCCTACCTAAGAAAGACTTAGACATAGACTCAGACTGACCAGACTGACATGACATGACCATATGACTCGAAGAATGCCAAAAAAAGGGGGACTAAAAGTCAGACAACATGTTGGCTGTGGATTTTTTTTGACATTGATTATAAGATGTAGTGTTGAAAGTCACCTCATGTAGGATGATAGAGAGAGAGGTATTTTCTATGCATGTGCTATAAAAGTAGTTTATTTATTTATAGGGAAACTGAGAAAGAATTGTAAAATAGACACAGCTCCTTTGGAAACCCGACAAAGATAGCCTACCTAAGAAAGACTTAGACATAGATTCAGACTAACCAGACTGACTCCAAGAATGCGAAAAAAAAGGGGGACTGAAATTCAGAAAACAACTGGCTCCGATTGGGGGATCGTGTACTACAAAGTGCATGAAGAATTCAGCTTCTCTGATTTCACAAGTGCCTTATCCATTGGGCTGCGGAGTCTAGACCAAAAAGAACAATGGGAAAATGTATACAGGGAAGGCAAAGGGGAGTAGGGCAACTCAAAATGAAGAAAGAGAAAAAAACCACTAACTACGACACAAATAGAACACCTACGTAACTAACTACTACGCAGGGGTTACCTGCTCTTCAATTATGCATCTGGTATAGCTTCAAATCCTGCCCATTATAGGAACATGGTAGGGACTCTCCAAAAGGATATGCCAGTCTGATAGAATTATTCTAATTCACTTGCACAATCTGGAATGGACCTTTCCACAAGGATTGAAACTTAGAATGCATTCCTTTAGGTTCATGTCTCTTATCCCACAGCAGCACCATATCACCTTCCATGAATTTTCTTGGCCTTGCCCTTTTATCAAACAACTTCTTGACTCGGTTCTGATGCTCAGTGATCCTATCAACCATATCTTCCCTTTCTTCTTGCAATTTTGTCAAATACGGAGTTCTCTTCTCTAAACCATCTTTAAAAACATCATCCTCAATGGTAGTTTTCAACTTACATGTAGCAAGTTCTAATGGAAATGGTAAGTTGTCTTCTACTCCATAAACCAATTCAAAAGGATAAATACCAATGGCTCTTTTAGGATTAGTTCTATCTGCCCATAGAGCATCATGTATTTTCTTATGCCAGTTCTTCTGATTATCAGTCACCAATTTCTTCAAAATATTAATCAAGTTTTTATTACTTGACTCAGCCTATCCGTTACCTTGGGGAAAATAATCTGAAGAGTGCCCTATCTGAATTCCATAATCATAACAAAAGGCAACGATTTTTGAGGATGAGAAATATGAGGCCTTATCCATGATCAATTTTGTTGGGACCCCAAATCTGACCAAAATTTTTTCTTTGATGAATTCACACACTGCTTCGGATGTAGTCCTTTTCATAGGTTTAGCTTCAACCCATTTTCTAAAGTAATCTGTGGCAGTCAAGATGTATGAATGCCCCTAACTTGAAGGAGGATTGATTGGTCCTACAAAATCCAAACCCCACTGTTGAAACGGAGCATCTATCACCACCGGTTTCAAAGGTAATGCAGCCAACTGAGGTTTTCCTGTAAACAACTTGCACTTTTCA
>MU226421.1:1504282-1519488 GCA_018584345.1 Thuja plicata | reverse complement strand
TCTCCTTGAACCTTAAGCAATTTGACTCCTTTCCGCTTAGCTGCCTCAATACCAAGGAGGAGAGCCTCGTACTCTGCAGTATTATTAGTATTTTTAAAATTTAGTTTATAGGCCAAATGAGTAATTTTTCCTTCAGGGGCTATCAAAACTATTCCAGCTCCTGATCCAGCCTTGGCACAACTTTCGTCAAACTCTAATGTCCACAACTGCTCACTTTTTGCCTCTTCTGTCTCTTCTTGAGAATCAGGACTAGTGTAGGATATCATATAATTTCCGAATTGCATTTCTTGATAAAGAATTTGTGATTTCGGATCATCTGACTTTAATACAGTGAATTTTTCTTTTCCTTCCGGTTCCAACTTCATCTTTTTATTTCCTACTTGAATGTAGGCAGATGTCCAATCTAATTCGATTTCTCCTCCCAAGTCTTTGCAAAAACTTCTACTAAGCAGCATTCCATAACTCTCAGGGATATCAGCAACAAGGATTGTGAGCTTCAATCTTTTAGAAGGATAGGCAGCTAAGGCAACTTGAGCGTCTTTAATTTGACCAATTAAGGGCACTGGTTTAGCATCCATAGAGTAACATCTACCAAAGACTTTGGTCAGAGGCAGCCCTAGAGCTTTAGCAAATGGTGCGGGCATTACATTATCTGAGGCTCCAGAGTCTATGATGCAATTAGTTAATCTGTTGCCATTAATAAAAAGAGACACATAGAAAGGTTCTGGTTTCAAATCTGAACCAGTAGCATGGAACATAGATTCCTCTTCTTGAAATAGCCTAGGGATTGAGAAATCATCACCAATTGAATCTTCTTTATTGATACCGACCTGTCTTTTATCATTAACATTAAAATTGACATGAATGTTTTCTCCATCTTTACAGTGATTAAACAATCTCTTGCATTGATCAGGATGTGATCTCAAATAATCCATAGTAGATATTTGAATTTTATTTTCTTCACAAAATTGAATAATATCAAAAGAGGTAGATGACTTATCCTTTTGTTCTTTTTGTAAAGAACTTGATGCTGCATTATTGTCTTTATCCGCCTTATGAGCATGTGCTGGATTTTGAGCAGGTGCGACATTAGAAACTTGACTCTTATTTTTCTGACTTCTGGTCATCACCGTTAGCTGAGGTCCATCCAAGGTGGAAAAAAAATTCCCTCCACTTTCTGAATCAAATTCATACTCACAATACAAATTTACGGAGTCGCCATGGGGAGCATGATCGTCATCATCTTCTGGATATTCAATTCTTTGCCTTGTTTCTCCTAACATCTGCAAACATCTGATCATTTCTTCAAAGTATTACCATCATGGTCTATTATGGTGTGAAAGGCACAAGAGTTCTGACCTTTAGGAATAGCTTGAATGACTAATCTTTGCTAGGGAGCGGTAAGCTGTAAGTTCTTATTTCCACCTTGATATCTTGGTCCTTCTAGATAAGGCTAATATAATGAGTGGGCTGGTCTAGCAATTTGTTTCTTTAACGCAATCATCTCATTGGACAATTTTTGTAACATAGCCTCGATATTGTTTGAAGTGCTTGTTGTATTTCTTAAAGATCCAATCTGATATTCTTTCTTCCATTTCCTAGAGGCTATCATGTCATCCTCCATCTCTACTGTGAGAGTTTGTGCAGCTTGTAAAGTAGCCACATTAGCTCTTCTTATTTGATAGCCAAGTTCAGGAGGCATGGAACTAATGTAGAAGGTTTTCTGATTGTCTCTTGTTGGAGCACTAGCAGTAGGTATTCTTTTGTTAAGTTTATTGAATTTTGCATTAAAATCTCTCATCGAGGTGCAGGATTCCTTTTTAATTTGTGCCAATTGTAACAAGAGAACTTGGGCATCTTCAGTGCTCTTGTATCTTTCTTCAAATCTTCACTTCATGGTGTCCCATCTAGTAACACAGCCTATGGGTAAGTCTTGAAACCAATCTACTGCATCATCTACCAATGTATCTACAAACATTCTAACTACAACATCTTCATGCTGAGGGTTCACCACACTACATGCTTTCTGAAATGCACACAAGTGTTGTTCTACTGATACTGTGCCATCACCATTGAATTTAGGAAAATTCTTTCTTGATGCCCTTGGCAAGTCATGATTTTCTGCAAGGTTTAGAGGCCCAATTGCATTTCCCCAAGGAACGGCCATGTTTACTAACCTTGAGTTTGGTTGAGAAGCTTGAAATGAAACTGAAAGGGGAAGTGCAATACCGTGAAGAATCAATGAATTACAGGTGATAGAAATAGGAGTTCTACCAGCGGGAGGTGAAGAAGATTTTCTTCTCTTTGTTCTGAAAGGAATTTCAGCAGGCAATTGAATTTCTTCAGGCTTATTATCTTCAACTTATTCTCTCGACTTAGCCCTTCCTTTACTGTAAATATTTTCAAGAATAGGGAAATTGAATTTTTTTAGCTCTTCATATACTGGGTCAATCTTTCCCTTCTATTTTGCACTCCTGGTAAATCTAGAATCCAGGATGTCTTAAAATTTTGAGAAAAAATTATGATATACTTTCTTTCTAAGTCTTACCCAGTAGAGTCACCAAAAACTGTTGGTTAACAGTTTGTCCTCTCTTAAGATTTTCAATCTTTGACTCTCTATAC
The DNA here is from genome assembly GCA_018584345.1 of Thuja plicata. NCBI lineage: Eukaryota > Viridiplantae > Streptophyta > Pinopsida > Cupressales > Cupressaceae > Thuja > Thuja plicata. Next base: position 1,516,866 of record MU226421.1, on the reverse strand, counting down.
ACCCACGGTGAGAGAACAAAAGGATGTCCACCAAAAAATGGGTCAGTGTATGTCTTCTATCACTGTCCTCTGAATTGACAGGTACAACTCCCTGATTGTGTATGATATTCAATGAATTTTTTTCTTTTGATCATCAGATTATCTTCTTATGAGTTTTAACCAAATTTCTTGTAGGCATAAACAATTCAGGCAAAGATAAGGTTTAATCTATATTCGAATCTAATCTACCTATTCTAAAATGCATATTCTACTGAGGGGAACAGAAGCAGAATCATACATGGATAGCAAATGGAATTGCTTATGCTGCAACTACTAACATGAAATGGAATTCAAGTAGGAATTACAGCTCCACATACAACTGTACTTTCTATTCAGATGCATCTAAACTAATGAATGAATAGTAGAAGAATCATACATGAAAAGTAAATGGAATCACCCTCACTGCAATCACTAACATGAAATAGAATCCAGTAGAAAACTGCAGCTTCACATACAATTGTTCTATCTATTCAAAATGCAAATGATTCACTAAAATGATGCAACAAACATGAGACCAAGCCTTCATAAATAGAATCACTTCTGCTTTATTAACAAGTTTGCCGACCCTGTATATTGATTTCTCTTTAGAATTTATAGCCTTTACAATATGTTAGGCTTCTAAGAGCCAATGACCTTCCCTCTTCCTCGAATACAAAGAGAGAGAATATAAAGAGAAATACTTTTCAAATCTGAGAACTCGAATAGTCATTATGAATCTGAAACTCTTCATCTTCAGCCAGCATTATCGAGCTGAATCCATTGGGCCATGGAGTCGAAACATCATTTTTCTGCACTGCAAGATATGAGAAGGCAGGTTTTGGTAAACTGAGTGCGCAAATGGCTGCGGTGCACCTGATTTTGGATTTCCCGCTTGGACCATCTACGAGCACTATTGTGGAAAATTAGAAAAGTACTTCTCCATTACGGAGAATTGGAAAAGTGCTTCTATGGCGGAAAATATAAAAAGTGCTTCTCCGGCGGAAAATGAGAAAAGTGCTTCTCCAGCGGAAAATGTAGAGGGAGGTGCAAAATCTGTAGGATGTGAAAATCCTTCTTTGCAGAAAATCGCCAAAGGAGGGCAAAACCCAAAAAGAGTGAAATTCTCCTTTACCTGTCTTTCCACGCATCATTCTTAAGTACGCGGGCTACTTAACTTAAAGCACATGCTTTATTTGATCTCTTAAAACAACAACATGATATTCTCTTTTTTTTTAATAAATCGAGCCCACCTTATTATGACTAAGCTTGCACAAAATCACCCGAGAGGGGCGAAACCCGCGTAGTATAAAATTCCCCTTTGCGGAAAATTGCCAAAGGAGGGCGAAACCCGCACAAGGCAAAGTTCTTCTTTTCTGCCTTTGTAGAAAATTACCTTCTTAGGTAGAATTCTGCCACGGAGAAGATGATTTCTGAAATCCCACCGAGCTCGTTCTCACTCATTTCTTAACCAAATTTCTCGTCGTCTGTTGCATTAGGATCATTGAGACTTGTAGAATTGATCCATACCAGTCTTCGATCTCTGCCTGAGAAAGAACATCAATTGGAGCACAAATCTTTGCCAGGTTAGGATCTACAACCTACCCAAATATGAAAAGACTTCAGAACAACCCGCGCGACTAAGAGAAGGAAAGGCAATGACAGGGAAACCTGACAAAGATATCCTACCTAAGAAAGACTTAGACATAGACTCAGACTGACTAGACTAACATGACATGACCATATGAGTCCAAGAATTCCAAAAAAATGGGGACTGAAAGTCAGACAACATGTTGGCTGTGGATTTTTGTTGACATTGATTATAAGATGTAGTGTTGAAAGTCACCTCATGTAGGACGATAGAGAGAGAGGTATTTTCTATGCATGTGCTGTAAAAGTAGTTTATTTATTTATAGGGAAACTGAGAAAGAATTGTAAAATGGACATAGCTCCTTTGGAAACCCGACAAAGATAGCCTACCTAAGAAAGACTTAGACATAGATTCAGACTAACCAGACTGACTCCAAGAATGCCAAAAAAAAGGGGGACTGAAAGTCAGACAACAGGATTGAATAATTGCTATTCTAAGTTGCAGAATTGTTGGAATACAGAAAATGAATTTTACAATGAAGAATGACAACTATAAACATTAAGAGATTGCATAAAGGTACACCTCTTCAACATTACTATTCAAATTATGAAGATGAAATACATTGAAATGCATTCGTATTATCAGATTATTGTACTCTAAGTATTGATCATGTTCAAATTTACAAATTCATAATTGATCATTACATTGTGCATTCAAACTGAATGTATTAGGAAAATGTTTATTTTAGGTTACATCTTTCATATTGAGAACTTAGAGAACATATGCAATTTTGAAAGTAAGATAGAAGCATAAATATTTTAGGGGTCCATGCATTTCCTTTAAGAGGTCTTCTACATGTTGGAGCTGATTAACTGCATTATCCAAATCTTTATGTCTTTGGCCTTGTCTCCGTTTGGTATACATACTAAGTTTTCTTTTGGTCCTAACCTGTATCATAGGAAGAGAAAAGAGTTAGATCTAAATTGGATCTAAAAAATGATTTCCCTATTCTCAAATGCAATCCTCCTCTGAGTAAACTGACACATCCTATTGCTTCTGAAAGCAAAACTAAACCTGATTTTGAAACATCTCTGAGAAAACCTCTGCCTTTGACTAAACCTCACATTGCTTCACCTATTATTACCTCTTTCCCTACTGCTATCTCTCCTTCACAACCTCCTTCTCTTTCCCTGTGGTCAACACCCACCATTGATAATGAGCTTATTGATGGGTTTCAAACTGTCTCGAAGAAAATGAAAAAGAGGGCCAAAAAATAGGGTAACCCTTCCACTGTGCATTTGCATTCTTTGACACATCTACAGGCTCCTTCTAGTCTTATTCCTTATGTGTCCCGCACTCTTACACCTCAATCTAGGTTACCTACCTCAAATCTGACCATTTTGGATCCGCGTATTGTTGACTCTATTCACCTAAACCCTCACCTGAAGACTTTCAAAGAAATCACTTATGCTTTTGTTGTTGAAGTCATTCTTGCAGATACCTCACACAATCTTAATTCTTTGTGCACCTCTAACCCATTCATGGATCTTGACCTAGCCTCTCCTATTTTTTCTGATGATGATATTGAACTCAAGAATGATTTCCCCTCTTCTAAACAAAGAGGAAGACCATTGGGGTCCAAAAACAAAAATCCATCTGTTAAAAAGAAAGGAGGTAATTGTTACCAATTTAGTTTTCATACTAAATTGGTAAGTTGACACTACTTTTACATCGAATTATGGATTGAATAATTGTTGTTCTAAGTTGTGGAATTGCTAGAATATAAAAAATGAAGTATACAATGTAGAATTACAAATATAAACATTAAGAGATTGCATAAAGGTACACCTCTTCAACATTACTATTTAGCTTATGAAGATGAAATACATTGCAATGCATTCATATTATCAGATTATTGTACTCTAATTATTGATCACGTTCAAATTTCCAAATTCATAATTGATCATTACATTGTGCATTCATACTGAATGTATTAGAAAAATGTTTATTTTAGGTTACATCTTTCATATTGAGAACTTAGAGAACATATGCAATTCTGAAAGTAACATAGAAGCTTAAAAATTTTAGGGGTCTGTGCATTGCCTTTAAGAGGTCTTCTGCATATTGGAGTTGATTAACTGCATTATCTGAATCTTGATGTCTTTGGCCTTGTCTATGTTTTTTATGCATCCTAAGTTTTCTTCTGGTCCTGACCTACATCATAGGAAGAGAAAAGAGTTAGATCCAAATTGGATCTAAGCAATACATGGAAACCAAAACAGCATGCTACCAAGCTTTTAGGACTGTAAATATACCATGTAACATCAATACATCAGCAAAGTATGCATCTAAATAAACTGAATACAAGTATACAAGGGACATAACTCCATGAAACCTTTTACTATTTATGGTTATCATTTTGCATTGTTCAAAAGTTGCTATTTATGAAATCAAATATCTGAATTAAAGGGATCTAGTTCTTGTAGCTAAGAAACCTTTTTTGGAACATCAAACATATTAAAATAGTAAACACAACTAATCAACCAACATTCATGCATGAATTTCATTTCACATGACACTCACACATAAACATTGATTGGTTGATTCTTTCCACTAACCTAGCAGATTGATTTGGTGGTGTGTGCAAGCAAGACAAGCAAAAGTATATTCAAATGCAGAAAGAAACATGATCTATGAATTCACTAGTTGCATATGATAAAGAGAAATGCAGTGAGTTTCATGAGTCCATGCTCAAACCTCACAAGATACATTACATGGACTACAAGAAAGCTAAAAGTTTAAAAGTTCAGAAGATGCACAAGAAGGAGAATATAACATAATTGTTGGAACATACATGTGAAATAAAAGGTGGATTCTTTAAAATATAGTGTTGTGATTTAATGCAAAGGATAGAGTGTTCCAAGGAAGTGGATTTCTTACAATTAAATAAAAAGGTAACATTGTATTCCATTATTGTGCAATGAAGGTTAAAATTAATGTTTCAGGATGATTGTTATTATGCATCCACAAAAGTGATATTCTAACTGGAGATGTCATGTATGGTTTTCAAATGGATCATGCATATGAAAGATTATGCTAATGTTTAAACAACATTTTAGTTTTGCATATACAAACATAGAGGTGCATCAATGTACAAGTAACAGTGCATATAGAATAGAAAAGGAATAGTAACACTGTTATCAAGGTTTTAGCTATGAATATACCTATATAATGAGTGCATCAACATTATCAAATGAATATGCATAAATGAATCTGATTAAATGACATTTCATAAAGATGAGACAAGGCAAAAAAAAATTTGTATTTAACACTAAGGAAATTCTAATACTGTTGCAAAGTGTCAGACATATGCATATATAAAACAAAATCTAATTGCATTATATCAAATTGGGAAAAGCATATACATGTTCAAACACTATTATCATTAACCAATGGATCATCATAATGTTGTTGTAAAGGCTAGTTGATTTGAATGAGTGAGAAATAGAATAAGCAGAATAAACAATAATATCCTTTTTGCAATCAAGAATGAGAAAATAGAGGACAATCATTTGCATTAGAAGGTCAACAGTGTTATTGTTTGTAGCTGTCTTGTTGTATATTCAAAAGTAAAATCAGATTAACACTGTTAGTATGTTAATGTTGTTGAATGCATACTCAAGAAGTAATATCATTTTGATCAAGAATGAAAAGAAAGTAGTGATGATAGTGTTGTTATTTATGAGTTCAAATATAGTGTTTTATATAGGAATGAAGGATGACAATAGTCTTAATTTACATATTAACATGATAATGTTATGCGGTTTCATTAAAAAAAAAATGTATTATTTAATGTTGTTATTCATGTTTGAACCAAAGTATGGAATTTGGAAAACAATATGAATGTACATGAGAAGTTGTGAAAATGACATGAAAATATGCATGTTTAAAGGTCAAGCTTAGTTTCACATTATTACTCATGAGATTCACGAGCCTGAGCTCGAACCTCATGAGTAATTCCTTCATAAGAGATGCAGACAAACATAAAATATGGTTCTAGCTCAATAAAGAGTAAGGTGTTTCTAATTAAAGATACTGGTGTTCAAGAACTAACACGAGTGGACATAAAGATAGCGTAATAAAAAATCAAGACAAGATGCAGACAAAATGGTATATTTCCAGTTCAACAATGATAGGATGGTCTCTACATATTTTAATGACCTTCAGACATGGTGGAGAGCCTAAGTTCTTTTGAACCACGATTTTTGTTAGACTGGAGCCACCAAGAAGCCCGAGTTTATCTCTCAGTTATAACAAAATAGCGTGTGTATGTTTAGAGATAGATGAAGATTCATCAACATTTACGGGTTCATATTCCCAGATAATGACAACATTACAACTCATATAAATCATGAAGGAAAAGCAATAGTGTGCATGGTGGAGTCAATAGAAGATAAAAGATAAAACCCATAATTATTTGCAAACAAAAAATGGATACCCAGATCAAAGTAACCCCCAAAGTCAATTACAATACAATGTTCAAACCAAAAATAGATAGAGTGATAACATAGAAAAAGAAGTAACTTATCTATGAGTTTCAAATCAAGCTGCGGTGGAGCCCGAGTTCGAACAAAGATGCATGGACAACACCATGTTGCTTGGCATCAAACTCCAAGTTACAAGCCAAGCATGTATGTAGTTTGAGTTCAACCTCAAAGAAGCCATGAAGATATGCATGAAAAATGTGATATGTTATGGCATGTAAAGAGAATTTAGAGGCCATGGTGAAGAAGTAGAGGCCGAGGGTCTGTTTACAAACAGTTGACTCTAGTGCCAAGAAGTAGAGCCCAAACTCATACACAAGCAGAACATGATAAAGACTCTAGTCTAAAAATCAAGTACCACAGAATGAGGAGGTTGAGTTCTAAATATTACTCACTACATACAATAAAACTAAGCTTTATCATTCACCCAAAGTTGTAGTCAGAGGTAAAGATGAGACAAATGAAGAGCTCAAGTTCAAATGAAGACAAAAGAAGAAAATGCCTTATATTATGCCATGCAGAGACTCCAAGTTCCAAGTAAAACCTGTAGGTGCAGAGAATCTAAGTTTTAGCTTCATATAATGGTTCATGGTTCATGCAAAGCCATGGACAGAGATGCAAATAAACAACAAAGATTGATATGCTCTAGCCCACGAATCAAGCATGGCGGTGCCAAAAGAAGAAAACACTAAATTCTCTCCCAAAACAAAATGCAAAATGAGATGCAAAACAATACATATGCCAAATTTCAAAAGAATCTAAAGTCCATCAAGTATAGAAGGAGTTAATGCCTTGTTGAATTGCAGTGCACGACTACCTCTCCAAATGCCATGATAGCCTATCTAAGTACCACAACACCTCAGACAATACCAAAGATGAATATTTTTTCTGCATCAAGTTGGGTCATGTTGACCTTAAGGTGTTGAGTTTGGCATTGTGGGTTAAAGCATGATTAAAGTTATATGTGTTATGGGATTAGGGTATTTTCAATTTTGTTAGATTTTGATGTAATATTTAATGTGTTGGTAATATTTTTGTAAAGATTTATATTTTGAAGATGCCAACATTAGGGGCTACATTTAGGGCATGAATTATGCCTAGAATTAGGGATTTAGCTCATTTCAAGGCTATTTTGGAGGGGTTTATGGAGGGAGTTAGATTTTTGGAACTAGCCTTGAGGGACTATATAGCTGAACCTCTTTATTAGTTTTAGTGGTTCAAAATTTGGGGAAAAAGAGGTATTAGTGAGCTTTGTGTTGCATCGCATCTTTTCCATATATTTTGTAGCCATCAGTTCATGTTTGAGATAGATTATGATCAAGTGAATGCATATATTTCTTGACATTTTTGTACTTTCTCATTTTACTATTTTTTCTGATTTTAAAGATAATAGAGATTGCCCCATTATTCATACATTTTATGAGTTCTATGTTAGTCCTTGCAACTTTTTTGCATTCAAGTGTATTGTTTCTTTCAACATATATTAGTGAATTAGTTTGTATTCCTATTCTAGGTTGTAAAGAGAAAACCTTTTGCAGAAGTTACATGTTTGTTGGCAGAATTGTTACTATTAGTGGCTCAAATCCTAATAATGAATTCTAGGTCATCCTATATGTTGTGAAGTGAATGTTATTGTAGATCTTAGTAATGCATGTCCTGTAGGTGCTGGTTTATAATTCTGAAAAATCTGAATCCATTTGGTGTATCACCTTTTAAGTTAGTTTTTTTTAGTTCTAGTTATTCTTTCTCCTTTTCCCAAAACCATAAAAATTAGTCTTAGGTGATATTCCAAATCAAATAGGAACTGGCCTAAAATCCAAAGATTCATTCTCTCTCCCATCAACAAGAACGTTTCCATGTTTAAATAGGATAGCTAGATTTCATATCAATCTAGAGGCACAATCTTGATTGACAACAGTAAATCCTATGTCTCAATGATTCCTAATGATGATGTCATGGGTGTTAGTGGTTCTTCCCCCCAGATTTTTCCTCATGAATTGCATTTCAGGAAACATTAGGGGTCTTGAATCCCCAGATAGAAAATTCATTATCAAACATTTTCTTGAAACCGTTAATTACATTGACTTCTTGATGCTGGAAGAAATCAAAACCATTGGATTCACTCTTGAATCGAATCTTAATTTTTAATGGAAATATGATATTAAACTAGTTATTAAGCACCCACGAGGAAGAGGTGGTGTGGATATTTTGATTAATACTAAATGGGAAATGTCTATTATCGGTACTGATATTTCCCCCTCTAATAGAGCTTTGTGGATTAATTTTAACTTCAATAACATGGTGTTTGGAATTTGTTCGGTTTATGCCTCTAATGACTACAAGGATAGTTCAAAACTCTGGGCCAGGTTGGCTTCTCTCCATAATATAACTTGGTTTGTGGGAGGGGACTTTAATATGGTAGAAAACTAGGAGGATAAAATTGGTGGCCTTCCCTTTGGCTGGAAAGACACTAAAAAATCTGAGTGGGATAGATTGAAATGGGATAAACTTGTTTTTGACCCCCTTTCTAGGAACAAGGATACCAATCCCAGATTATGGCATACCTGGTGCAATTACCAACATGGTCTTTCAAGAATCTATTTGAGAGTGGACCATTTTTATGCTAACAAAAACTTCTTCTTAGTTTTGCCTAATAAACTTGGTAACTTTATCCTGGTCAAACCCACTTCCCTCTCTGATCATCATTCAATCTTTGTCTGTGTTAGATTTAATAGCTCTCCTTCCCTTATTTAAGCTTTCGATCCTAAATTCATCATTAACACTAGTATTCTTAGTTATGATTACATTATTGTGGCTATCAACCTCATTAGATTCATTAACAAAAACCACTATCCTTCCATCTCTCACGCCGACCATTGGAATATGAACATTCTTTCTTGGAGAAAATTATTGAAAACCTTAGGTCAAAAGAGGGCTAAAGAATTTAGGTTCACTAAGAAATTGCTTAATGCTAATCTTTTAGAGGCTGAAAATAATATCCAAGTCAATCCCTTGGATGACTCTCTTATCCCTTATGTGGCTAGTGCTAAAGATGCCCTTAAGAAACATCAACAGATTAAGATCAGAGGAGCTAAAATTAGATCCCATACGCATTGACTCCAAGCTAGTGATTGGGGGTCTAAGTTATTTTTTAATATTATTAAGAAAAAACACTCTAATGAGACTATAGATAGAATTATTGCTGATAATCAAGAGATTACTGATATTGACAACATAAAATAGGCTTTTTCCGACTATTACAAAAACCTCTTCACATCTAAGGATACATAGGAATCCAACACCCTCAGGAACCATTTTAGATCATTGATCCCTAATAGGATTTCCAACATGGATGCTTCCTTTCTCAGTAAGGAGATCACTATGGAGGAAATTGAAAAAGTCATTAATACTCTTAAAGATGAAAGCCTATAGGGCCAGATGGGCTGCTTGTTGAGTTCTACAAGGCTAATAGAAAATGGATTTACAAATATCTCCATGATATCTACATGGAGCCCTTAGCTTCTGGTACCTTGGGTAGCTCCATCAATAGTGGCATCATTAAACTACTTCCTAAGGACAGGGATAAGGCCCTGCTTAAAAATTAGTGGCCTATCACTCTATTAAATGTTTCCTATAAGATTTTTGCCAAAACCTTGGCTATAAGGATTGAGAATATTTTACCCAAATTTGCGTGTTCAACCCAAACTAGATTCAGTAAAGGCAGATATATTCTTGAAAATTAAATTACCAACTAGGAGGCCCTAAATTGGGCTAAAAACTCTCAACAGAACTCGTTTATGTTTCTTCTTGACTTCGAAAAGGCTTACAAAAGAGTGGAATGGTGTTTTATCTCCATGATTCTGGAAGCCTTTGGATTTCCTACTTTCTTTTGTGATGCAGTCAAAGTGCTACTTAATGATACCTATGCCCAAGTTTATATCAATGGATCTGTATCAAAAGCCTTTCCCCTTGGTAGATCCATCAAGAAAGGTTTTCCTTTGGCTCCTTCTCTCTTTTCTATTTCTACAGATGCCCCATTCTACATTCTTAGAAACATCACCCTTTACCCTATGGTTAAGGGTATTTCCCTTCCTAATGGCTCTGACCTTATTAACTATTAGTTTGTGGATTATACTGCCTTTTTTCATGAATCTTCTGAAGATAATTTTGAAGCTCTACAAGAGAAACTCAAGAACTTTTGTACTATTTCTGGGGATCATCTCTCTCATACCAAATCAATATTTCTCATTTGGGATGAGCATCCACTAGCCTAGTTTAATAAATATGACTATCAGTGGGGTGGGCCTCACAACATTATAAGATATCTGGGTATACCTTTCTCTATTGAACCTTCTCTCAAAGATATGCGGCTGTAGGTTAAGGAAAAAATTACTAGAAAATAAAATAAATGGCACAACAGATCTCTATCCCTAGCTGGTAGAGTGCAAGTCTGCCAAAAAAATCTTTCATCTTACAACATTTATTATTCCTCTACCTGGATGTTCAGTAGTTTCCAAATCTTAGAAATCCAAAAGGCTATAAGGAAATATCTTTGGTCGGATGGAAAAGGGAACAAAAATCTCCATGTTGTTAAATGGGATTGGTGCCATATGGAAAAAATCCTTGGGGGGATAGGTTTTAAGGACCTTAAAGCTATGGGGATTGCCCTGGCTGCCAAATGGATCTTCCACTCTTTAGCTAGGGATGATCCTTGGAAATTTCTTGTTAGGAGAAATTGAAAGAGGTTTCCCCAAGAATGCTAAGTCCTAGAAAAATTTACCTTTTAGTGACTTGATCTTTGGGAGTTTTCCAGTTGTGGTTCAAGGCTTGGCATTTTTCAATTCCATTTGGAAGGCCTAGAGAAAAGTTCGAATTTATGCCACTAACAGCTCTTTCCATGATGATAATCATCTCTTTGGTGAAAGGTCCATTTGGTGGAACTTACATTTTTCTGGTAAGCTCCTTTCCCTCTCCCAAGGATGTTCTACCAAGTATTGGCATAAGTTGGGCATCACTTAATTTATGGATCTTATTTAACATGATAGTCTTATTAGTTGGGATGAGTTAAGGCTCAAATTTAACATCCCTTTATCTCAAAAAATAACTTATAATCTAATTAGTAAAGCCTATAGAGATCTTCCCACCTATTGTCATAATGATTCAGATAGAATATTGAAAGATAAATGGCCTGATGGAACCATTATGACCAAAATCAAAGACAAAAATATTCATAGTGTGATTGGGTATAATGACTCCATCATTGACCATGTCAATAATCTCTGGTACTCTAATCTTAATATCCCCTCCTGGAAGAAAAACTTTGGGAGGTTATGGAAAAGCCCCATAGATCCTAAGATCAAATGTTTTAGATGGATTTTGACTCTTGAAAGACTCCCTATCAGAAAGGATTTCTCTACGACCTAATACTATAATATCTGTAGAGTTCCTAAATCTGGTAGACATATTTTCTTTGATTATAGTTTTGCCAAATAAATCTGGCTCATGTTTGGTATTACTCTTCCTAAATACATTAATGTTTTTGAAATCATTACTGGACATATTGATGGGGTTAAAAAAGATACTAATTTGTTTTGGGATATTATTTATTCTAACATACTATGGCAGATCTGTAAATACAGGAATGAGGAGAGGTTTCAAAGAAATCCGAGGATTCTTACTGAGTCTTTCAAAAGTCTCACCTTTTTAAAAAAAAAATTTACAAGTGCAAATTACCATGAGGGTGGAAAAGGAAAAATTCAAAAGACTTCTAAAAAATAGGTACGCCACATTCTTTGCCTTTGAGCTTAAGGATGGATAGGCCTGGAGGAGTCATATGGAAAACTTGCACATATTTGAAAGAACTATAAAGTAGCTCAACTTGGAACTTAAAAGGAACAGCAAGGGCGCTTCAAATAACATGATCTTCCTGCTACACATAATTGAGAAGAAGAAGAATATGTAAGAAATGATAAGAAAGAGAAAAAAGTTCTTGTTTAATCTAATGAGCAAAGTGTGAGGAAATGCATGCCATGAAATAAATAAGTCTAGAAGCATGCACCATACAACATGAGACAATATTTTTGAAGGGGGGAAAGCATAAAAAAACCCCCGTGATATTATTAAGAATGGGCCAAAAAAGCCTACGAGAGAGAGAGGAAGAGAATGAGAGCAAAATGCTCATACAATACTTCAAGAGAATGAGAAAAACTAAGTGTTGCAAGTGAATGAGAGAATGAAAGAGAAAGACAAAAGAAGCATCTCTTATGTAGAGATGAGAAGAAAGGAGTTGCATGTAACTCCCATGTGTATGTGAGCCACATTCATAATGTGTGTGCCACTTGTGCTATTTCCTCTTAAGGAGGAATCTAGAAATAAAAGAAATTACAAATAAATATTATGTCCTCACACATGGACAAGAGGACATGTGTTCATGT
>MU226421.1:1478799-1499786 GCA_018584345.1 Thuja plicata | reverse complement strand
ACATGGACAAGAGGACATGTGTTCATGTAGGGATTCTATAGGAATCTCCTACTTACATAATAAATAAACTAAACTACCTTGGTTTATAATATATTTCACCAAGGAAAGATTACATATTCTAACAGAATATTGTTTGGATAGAGGGAACCATGGGATGGACCCCATGGGTGGATGTCTTTGATGATCTTCTTTACTAAATTTTTGTATCTTGTTAATGATGTTGTCAAACTTTAAACCTTTGATACTCTCAATTTGAGGCAGTTCCTCTATTTTTTTAACCTAATTCTATGATTTTGTGAACTTGATACTGTAATTTTGTGGTGATCACCTTATTATCAATACAAAAAAAATTATTGTTTTGCAATATTTCAATACATTTAATTTTAAACAAACAATTTATTTATTTGTTTAAGACTAGGTATATCAAAATATTATTAAATAATTTTTTAATAAATAAATATAAGAGTCCTCCACAATAAATTAAATTACTTGAAAAATATGAACAAAGACTTTTAATAATTTATAATACTATTTATTATATTTAATATCTTTGTAAACCATAAACTTTACTAGATATCAAATATATTAATTATAGTTATAAAAATCCTTAATTATACATTTAACATTAAGTAAATTTTATGGTTTACAAAGATATTAAATATATTATCTAAGAAAAGCCAATTGAAAGAAGCAATGGGAGAGCGAGCAGGAGCTAGAGGAGGCATTCAAGTAGGAGGGAATTTGAAATCCTGCGATGGCAGGAAACGTGATGCTAGAGGAATCCTGACATCTGCAACTGTAGGTGACCAAAAAAAAGCAAGAGGATCATTAGGGGAGGGCTCCACTAAAGATTCAGATGAAGACAAGGACCCTCATTCCCAAGGTGGTGGGCCATAAAAACTTCAACTGAAGGTAAGAGCTCTCTGGACGGTATAAATGATCATGCTTTAGACAAAAATCAGTATAAAGGTAGTTGTTCATCTTTATTTGGGATAAAACCAACGGGAAAATCCTTTTTCCCTAGTATCAACAACATTTCTGAGCCTAGTAGCGGTTATTTTGGTATTCCCTTCCTAATCACCTTGTGGACCATACTGTACCCAATATGGCTCTCACATTGGTAGGAAAATTCATGGGGATAAGACCTAACATTGAGCTTGTCAGAGACTTTACTTATCACAAATGGAAACTTAAGGGACAAGTAGATATAGCAGCAATGCCGAAAGGGTTTTTCTCATTTGTTTTTTCAAATTTGGAAGATATATCAAAAGTGCTATGTGGAAGACCCTGGATGTTCAGAAAATAATCTTTGGCACTTACGAAATGGGTTACAAATCTGGATCTGAATGAAGATATTTTTGATACTGCCCCTATTTTGGGTGAGATTACCTAGTCTCCCAATAGAATACTGGCATGAGGATGTCTTTACAAGTCTGGCGAGTGCTTTTGGAAAACTCCTATCAATAGATCTGATGAGAGCTTCCAAATCTAGACTGGTCTACACTATAATCTGTGTGAACATACGCCAAAATATGAATCTGTCTGAGGTCATCAATATTAACTCAAAGCTGGGTAAGCATATTCAAGATGTTGAATATGAATCAGTTCCTTTTGCTTGTTTTTCTTACAAAAAATCTAGTCACTGGTCTAAACAATGTCCCTTAAACAAGAAAAAAGAAAAGGAAGGAAATAAGAGGGAACCAAAAAGAGTACGGAAGCAGAAAACCAATTCGAATGAAAAATTCATAGGGAACCCAGATCCTGGATTGAAGGATAATAATACTAAGGGAATAGTTAAAAATGAATTAGAGGAAGGATTGAGAACTAAGAACAAGATCATCATGGAAAAATAGCTAAATACTGAGAATGAAGAAATAGAAGAGGTTAGAAAAGTGCAAGATCTTCCAAATGCGAAGGAATCAAAAAAAAAAAAAACCATTATACCCAAGAATAAAGTGATAAAAAGTACTTCCCCTATTGGATTAGGTACTTCTAATCCTGACGAAGGAAAACATGGGGAGCATTATCTCAATGACAATCTCTTTGAAGATAGTGATGATGAATCCTCATCCCCTATACCATATTTTTGGAGTCAAGAAATATTGGAGAGTTACTTGATTTCAGAGGTAAGTCAAGAATCTCAATAAGCTCCATGGATACAGATAAAGGAAAAAAAAACTCCAATAAAAAATTAGGCAAAAAAGGAAACTAGAACAATAGCAATCTGAGTGAATCAGCTAAAAAATAAGAGAACCAAAATCAAGGGGGAGTTCAGACAAGAATACAAAACAAGGCTGGTGTGGGAACCCCTAAAAATAAAAGAGGAAGATCATCAATCAAAGAAACAAGAGAGAAGGAAGAAAAATAGAATACAATGGATGGTAAGTAGTGTACCATTCCTCAGATATGTTCCCCAATCCATTAAAATGAAAGTAATATCTTGGAATATAAGAGGGCTTAATAGTCCCCATAAACAGGATGTCTTAAGGAACCTAGTGAGAGATAGAAAACCAGACATATTACTTATTCAAGAAACCAAAATTCCCAAGGAAAAGCTAGAAAAAATGCATGTGTCTAAAGACTATGGGAGTATAGGTGGAGATTCTGAAGGAGCATCCAAAGGCATTGGTATTTTTTGGAACAAAAAGACTCTTTATTGTACCTTTATTTTTAGTGAGAAAAATATTTTGATGGTTAAGGTTGATTATATGAAGGATAATTTCTACTGGAACCTTATCAATATATATGCTCCTAATACTAGAAGAGGTAGACAAAAGTATATGCAAAGAATGAGAGAAATACATAACCAATGTCAAGAAGCAAGTTGGATAATAATGGGAGATTTTGATACTCCTCTAAAAAATGAGGAGAAAAAGGGTGGAATCCCATCCCACATAGATAGAAGAACTGATCTTGTGGAGTACATAATTGAGGAAGCTTTATTAGATATTAACTTGGAAGGAATTGATTACACTTGGTCAAATCAACGCACTGGGAATGACTTGATCTAGGTCAAACTAGATAGAGCCCTCCTAACCCATGATTGGATTTCAAGGTATTCCTATACTCTTTCTATTGAACTGCGTGTAGGATCTGATCACTTTCCTATATCTTCAAATGTTAAAAAGATTAGTGGTAAAAAGAATATCCCTTTCAGATTTGAAAAAATGTGGCTAGCTCATCCTAAATTTAAAAGAAAATATTGAAGAATGGTAGAATGATACTATTGAAGGGGGAGCTATGAATAGAACTGCTAAGAAGCTGAGCACTATTAAAAGGAAACTTAAAAGCTGGAACAAGGAATTTTTTGGTGACATTTTCCAAATGAAAGGGAGATTGTATTCTGATATAAAGGAAATTTAGGATAGAATCCAGAATGAAGGTATGTCTGAAGAAAGAAAAGCTATGGAAAACACTCTTTTGGATGATTATCATAATATTATTACTAAGGAGGAATACTTCTAGAGAAAGAGATCTAGAGCTCCATGGCTCAAGGCTAGGGATAAAAACACAATATTTTTCCATATGATGACTATGAAACATAAAGCTATTAATAGGATAGTGAAGCTACAATCTAAAGATAAGACCATAAGGAAGGAGGAAGATGTCAGATTAGAAATACACAGATACTTTTCTGAACTCTTGTCTAAGGGAAGTAATTTGAATAGGTCTTACCAGGAGGAAATTATTTTAGCTATCCCTAATCTTGTTGATGATCCAACTAATAAATTTCTCCAAGCTATTCCTTCAAATAAGGAGATTAGGAATGCATTTTTTAATTTTGAAGGGGATAAATCTCCTAGCCCTAATGGGTTCCCTATGTTGTTCTTCCAGCAATTCTGGAATGTCCTTGAAAAACATGGCAAGATGCCATCAAAGAATTCTTTAGCACTAAATGCCTACTCAGGGAACTCAATGCTACCTTCTTGGTCCTCATCTCTAAAAAGCCAGGAGCTAATACTATGAAAGCCTTTATACCTATTAGCTTGTGTAATTCTTTATACAAGATCGTCTCTAAAGTTATTATCTCCAGACTCCTTCATTTTCTTCTAAATATCATTTCCCCCAAGAAGAATGGCTTTATCCCTGGGAGTAAAATTTTGGATTCCATAATTGTGTCTCATGAGAATATCCATTCTTTAGAAATAGCTAAAAAATAGGGTTTTATGATGAAATTGGACTTATCAAAGGCTTATGATATAGTTGACTGGCGATTCCTACAAATGGTTCTGCCTTATTTTAGCTTCAACAAAGTTGTCATCAAAATTATAATGCAACTAGTTTCCAAAGTTTCCTCTTTGTTCATTGTTAATGGGGGGTCCTCCAATTTTTTTAGACCTACTAGAGGTCTGAGACAAGGAGATCCCATTTCTCTAATTTATTTTTCAATTCTTGCTGAATGCTTAGGGAGATACATCAATAAAATGATGGAAAAAGGTGAAATAAGTGGCATTCAACTATCTTTAGCTAGAACTATTTGTTCCCATGAGAAATTTATGGATGATACTCTTATAATGGGGGAGGCTACTATTAAAGAATTCAAAAACTTGAAGAAAGGCCTTTCTGTTTATACTACTGCTACTAGTCAACTTGTGAATTGGTCTAAGAGCTCAATTTTTTTATAATTACTCTGGAAGAAAGATAGAAGAAGATGTCATCTATCATTTTTTTTCTATTGGTAAAATTCCCTCTTCTTATTTGGGGTTACCTCTTTGTTCCAAACCTATGGAAAGCTTATGGCATACTATCATAGACAGATATATAAATAAGCTTGCTGGTTGGAAAGGGGCTCTTCTCAGCAATTCGGGAAAACTTCAATTATTGAAATCAACTCTTCAAAATCTCCTTGTTTATGCTATGATCATATTTAAAATACCCCACAAAATTGCTACCAAGATTGAGAAAATCTAGAAAAGATTCCTTTGGTCAGGGGTTGAAGAAAAGGAAAGGCTTAGTCTTGTGTCTTGGGATAAAGTTTGCAAGCCTAAAAAGCTGGGAGGTCTTGGTCTGAGAACTATACAAAATGTCAATAAAGCCCTTTGTGCAAAACAACTTTGGAGAATTTATGGAGATAAAAAAGAATGGAATTATATTATTAGAAACAAATACCTTTTCACTTATAACTCCTTGGAGGATTTTATAAATGATGATATTAGTATCAATGGTTCTTTTATCTGGAATAGTATAAACTCGACCAAAGATCTGATTATTAAAGGTAAAAGATGGAAGCTGGGAGATGGTAAGAGAATTGAATTCTGGGATGATGAATGGATCCATAAGGTGCCTCTATCTAAAAATCAAGAGTGGAAACAAGCAATTGATAGATGCAAAGGATCTATTAGAACTAAAGAAAATGATTATTGGTAGGATAACAAATGGAAGAACCTGGGAGAAATTTATAGTAGATTCCTTTCCCTCCAGCATGAGTTGTAGACCTGATAGATTAAACATAACTTACAGGACTCAATTATTTGGAATTCAACACCTGATGGAAAGTACACAGTGGCTTCAGCTATCAATCTTTTCAATGAAAGAGAGGAGAGGCCTCCTTGATCCTATGTGTGGTAAAATAAACTCATTCCCAAAATCAATTTCTTTTATTGGCTTCTTATTCAAAATAAACCACTAACCATTGATAATCTTGCTAAAAGGGGCTTCAATATTGTGAATAGATGTGTTCTTTGCTTGGAAAAATTTGAATCTTGTGATCATATCATGCTTCACTTTCCTTTCTCTCGTAAGGTTTGGGAAATTATCTTTATTAAATGGAATCTTTGTTGGTGCTTCCCTCTTATATGGTAGGATTTTGTAACTCAATGGAGATAACCCCCTCAGAATTTTATTGATAAAGATCTCTAGTCCCTAATTCCTCAACACTTTTGCTAGTGAGTATGGAAAGAACACAACAATAGAATCTTTAGAGAGAAACAGTCTTTCCTTGAAGCTGTTGGAAACAAAATCAGTAGGGTGTTGGAAGAAAACTTTCTCTTATAAAAAACTGAGTCTAAAGATAGTGTGATAAATATCGATTGGCATGTCAGAGTTCTTGATCATAAATCCAACTCTTAGAGATCTATGGTTACCTGGACTTTGCCTCTGGAGGACTGGGTCAAAGCTAACTTTGATGGGGCAGTGAAAGGTTATCTTGGTATAGTAGGAAGAGGAGGCATAATAAGAGATCAGAATGGTATTTGTGTTGGTGTTATTTCTTCCCTTCTGGGAGTTCAATCGAACCATAGAGAAAAATCTATGGCATCTCTCAATGTGATTTTGCTAGCGAAAGAGCTGGGATGTAAGAAAGTCTAGCTGGAGGGTGAATCTTTAAATATTATTAATAATATCAAAGGTCTTAGTAAGGTTTCATGGAAAATTTAGCATAATATTGATAAAATTATGGATGTGGCATCAAAATTCACCTCTTTTCATGTCACCCATAATTTTTGTGAAACTAACCAAGTGGCGGATAGTCTTGCCAACCTAGGAGTGAAAAATGATGTCACTTGTAAGTGGCACAGAATAGATAATTTTAATGATGATGTTTATTCACTACTCAATTATGACTGGGTTAACCACAAGGTAGGTGAAGTTAATCATATTAATCATATCGGTTAATGTGATATGGATTTGGGGTACAACGATGGTGATGTTCCATGTGAAGTGTCATAGAAATTATGATTTCAAGCCGCCACATGCTTTCTAGGGTATCAAGAATCAGTCTATTTATTTGAAGCTCTGTTGGCACATCGAGTTGAAGTCTGTCAAAAAATTGCCTCATGATTTCTACCTAGTATTAAGAGTCAGTCTATTTATTTGAAGCTTTGTATGTGTGTGCTAAAATGTTGACACACTTCTATGAATCATTCCATTCAAGGTTTCTCAAGAATGAGGCCTCAAATATCGATCCATAGCTCTTTAGTCATGGAGTGCAAAGGTGTGAAATGGAGGCCCTCAGATTTGACCTAGTTAGTGCCTATTCAAGTACACCATGAAACAAGAGATTCAAATGCATGAAAATGAGATCTACTCTATATGATTGCAATGCATAAAAGGAAATTAATCTAAATGATAACAATGCATGATTAATCTATGAAAGGAAATATGCAAATCTAATCTATGAAAATAAACATGAATCTAATCTACATGAATAGCCATGGATGCAAGAAGAAGAAGACAAGAAGAGAGAAGTTGCAATATCCAAGCTCAACTGCTCAAATCTTCCTCCAAAATTGCTCTCCAAACCTGTAGCATAACAATACTATGAAAAACCTATATCAAAATGAGGAGAGGTCTCCTTTTAAAGGAAAGTGAATGGTTCAGATTAAGAGGCAAAAATCAAAGGCTATGATTAAGAGGCAAAAAACCCACCACTTAGGAAGATGTGAAGAAAAAGGGATTTTTATTTATTTAATTAAAAGAGGGGTTTTCTTCATAATTAAATAAATTAGAAGAATTTTATTTAATTAAAAGGGAGATTAAATCTTTTAATTAAATAAGATAAATTTTATTTAATTAAAAATAAAATTAAATCTTTTAATTAGATAAAAATGATCAAATATTAGGAAATATTGAAATAATTGAATAATTGAATTAATTATAATTTGATCAAGGAAATTGATTTGAATTGAGAATATTACAAAGCATTGATTCAGGAATTTGATAAAATAATTAAATGGGGCCCAAAGTCTAGGCGACCATTTTAGGGTGCATACATTTGCCCCTCTTTAACAAATGTGTGGTCAACTTGGGAACACATATAGTCAAAGAATGCAGTTGAATTGTGAGGTCGACTTGGGATCAGAAAACAACCCAGATGTGTGGTTGATTTGGGAACACATCAGGACAAAAAATAAGCACGATTGAAAAAGACAAAGTCAACACCAAAATAAGTAATTGACATGTCAGAGATAAGAATCTCAAGCAAGACTGATATAATTGATAAAGCTGAATCAAATATTGAAGTTTGATAGGTACTGCCCCCTCGTGATCGAAATCCAAATGAGATAGAGGAGAAACAGAAAATTGATAAATTTTGATCAAATCAAACTAAATATAAGGTTCTTGATGTAAGATGAAAGATATAAAGATCACAAAACCAAGGTAGATCATCAAGCATGAAAGATTATGCCCCAAGGTTGAATTAGAAGAAAAGAAGTGGGGTGAAATCAAATGGAAGATATAAGTTTGAAAGAGGTGGAAAGAAATGGAGAGAAGAAAGAGAATTTGCCTTAAGAAAGAGAATGCCCCAAAATCAATCAACTATTTAAGATAGAAAATTTTGATTGAGATCACGAAAGAAGATAAGGAAATGAAGTTCAGAATGTGACCATAGTTGATTAAAAGTCTACAAGAAAGATGAAGGAAACCCTCTCAAACTCATAATGCAGCCTAAAAATGCAAACTAACATGAGGTCTAACAATGCAAGCTACATGGAAATGCAAAGGTGTACTTGTAATAGAGAAACTATAGCATAGGACTTTGTGTTCATCATTCATAAGAGAATGTTAAGGAACTTATTTTCATCATTGGGCCATTATTAACAGACAACGGAAAATCACACAATCATCACTAGTCACAAGTGCAACTATGAAGATATGAATGAGATTTATATCAGATTGGAATGTGGAAAGATTCTAACATAAGCATCAAAGACATAAAGGTCAAGATGACTGTGATGTTAGCTTACCCAATTTAATGTAGCAAAACCATGCTCGCATCAAGGCATAGAGGCCAGGATGACCAGCAGAACGGTTGTGCAAAAATAGTGAAGCATAAAGAAGGAAGAAAATAAAAACATGCCCCATGCCACAAGTCCTCTAGCTATGCATCACAGAGAGACTTATTAGACAAGGACACTAAAAAAAAATCAATAACAGTCAGCACCCAAAGAAAATATCATGACATAGCTCAAGCATTAAGTGTTGTGTTTAAAAATTTAAGTGTGTTAACTGATACTGAGTTCCGAGGATAAGGATTGAATGCTTGCAAGCAGACAAGACCACATGACAAAAACTGGGTAAGACCAAACCGATAAGTGTTGAAAAACACTTGATGTCAAGGGTTGTATTGAAAAATATAGTTGGGGTGGTATTGAAAAACACCATTTGTGAGGCATCTTAAAGACTAACACATCCAAGAGACTAAAGCTAACACAGTTATTCCCCCTAGACAAAGACAAAGACCAATTCCAAACCAAGGCAACAAGGAAAAGGCATGATGGAGAAAGGCTAAGTTTCGAGGACACGCGCTAAGAAACAGGGGTGCAAAGGCCTCAAGTAGCCCCCATTTCCAGGTTTTCACCACTTGGATTTTATTACAATTTTTTCATTTTTCATTTCTTTTCTTCTTTTTTTTTAGGATTTTTTATATTTTTTTTGAATTTTTGCAACCAAGGTGCCTATTTATAGGTTTTCACCAAGGCACTTTTTCTATTTTTTTTGAATTTTTGAATTTTTTGTATTTTTGGAATATATAATTTTTTTTGAAGATACATCAAAGCACCTATTGCTAGGTTTTCACTAAGATGATCATTTTTTAGAAATTTTGACAATATATCACTTTTTTGAATTTTTTTAGGATCAATAAATATGTACAAAAGGGATGCCCCTAGACAGAATGGGCATCATGGATAGAACTTCTTCAGGTGCAACACATTGATAGGATCAGGGAGCTATTCTCCCTTTTCTATAGATAGTAAATAAGCACCTGTCCCAAAAGTTGCTGTGATAATGTAAGGTCCAAGCCAATTAGGTTCAAATTTTCCCTTCTGATCTCTATGTTGTTGATTCTTAGGATTTTCACGTAGGAAAAGATCTCCTACTTGAAATTCTCTAGGGAAAACCTTTTTGTTGAAGGCTTTGGAAATGCACTTTTGATAGACCTTCATATGGTCAAATGATGCTTGACATTTTTAATCTAGAAGTTCTAACTCTTGAAGTCTCATGGCGCGGTATTCTTCATCTGTAACTAGACCATGGAGAGAACCTCTAAGTGAAGGAATCTCAACCTTCAAAGGTAATACTAATTCAACACCCTATGCAAGGGAAAAAGGAGTAGCCCCAGTAGGAGTACGAATACTTATTCTATAGGCCCACAAGGCCGGATTTATCTATAAATGCCAATCTCTACCATTCTTACAGACTGTTCTGTGTAAGATTTTAAGAATGGTCTTGTTTGATGTCTCTGCTTGACCATTTCCTTGTGGGAAGTAAATGGAGGACCAATGTTGTTTAATCTTGAATTTATTGCAGATTTGTTTAAGGTCCTTATTTTTAAACTTGCCTCCATTGTCAGTAATAATCTCGGAAGGCACTCCATAGCGATAGATGATATGGTTCAAAATAAATAGAGAAACTATCTTGCCTGAGGCAACAGAAAGTGGGACAACTTCTACCCATTTGGTGAAGTAATCAGTAGCAGTAATGATAAACTTGTGTCCACCTGATGAGTTGGGATGAATTTTCCCAACAAGGTCAAAGGCCCAATGCTGAAATGGCCAATGAGATATAGAAGGAATGAGATCCCTACCTAGAGCATGTATCAGGTTACCATGTTTTTGACACTTTTCACATGACTTTGCAAAAGCTACTACATCAATCTGCATTATGGGCCAATAGTACCCCACCCTAAGCAACCTTCAGGCCATAGAAAGACCATTGGAGTGTCCCCCATAGATGCCCTCATGAATATCAACTAACACTTGATCAGATTATTCCTTTTCTAAGAATCTAAGAAGTGTTCCATCTAGACCCCTCCTATACAAATAACCAGTGATAAGGGAATGGCGAGAGGCATTTCGGGTAAGGTTTCTTTGTTCATATCGGTTAAAGGTTTTAGGTATAATGCCATCATGAAGGTATGATTAAATGGCACCATAACAGGATGTCTCATGACCAACAAGGGTACAAATGATATGGCTTTCTTGGGAGTCAAAGATAGGGTGATGTAGCTCTTCCACTAGGAATTCAAATCTTGATTCATGTTGCTCTAACTGAAGAAGTGAAGAAAGTGTATCCATAGCATTAGATTCTTTGTTTTTTTCTCTAGGGATTTGCTGAAATGTGACAAATATGAAGTATCTCTTTAAGGAATCAACCATTTTTTTACAAGGTACCATTTTCTCATGTTTTGTTTGATATTCATCATTAACTTGGTTGATAATCAGCTGTGAATCCCCATCGATGTGTAACTCTGTAATTCTCCATTCTATGGCCATCTTAAGTCCATTTGTTAAAGTTTCATACTCAGCATTATTGTTTGTACATGGGAACAATAATTTATAAGACTTAGGAATTGTGTACCCATGAGGAGAAACAAACAAAACACCAGCTCCTGAACCATTTTGCATAAAATATCCATCAAAGAACATCTTTCACATTCTTTTAGTCATATACATAAGATGTTCATCTGGGAAGTCAACTTGAATAGGAACATCATCTTGTAATGGTAAATTAGCCAATTGATCAGTTATAGCTTGTCCTTTGATTGCTTTACGCTCAATGTACTCTATATCAAACTCTGAAATTATCATCATCCATTTAGCAAGTCTACCTATGAGGGCAGCCTTACTCAGCAAATATTTGAGTGGATCTATTTTAGCTATGAGGTGTATAGTATGCACAAGCCTGTAATGTCACAACTTTTGGGAAGAAAACACAACAGCAAGGCAAGATTCCTCAATGCTAGTGTAATTAACCTCATATTAAACAAGAGTACGACTAATGTAGTATATTGCTCTTTCTTTCCCATTTTCATCAAGTTGAGCTAGTAATGCCCCCAAGGAATATTTTTTCACTTAAACGTATAAAATAAGTGGTTTCCCTGGGATAGGAGGCATTAACATAGGAGGATTTGCCAAATACTTCTTGATTTTATCTATGCTCTTTTGACAATCCTCATTCCAAATACATTTGAATCCCTTATGTAAGTTCTTATTGAAAGGTTGAGATCTATCTTCCAATTGTGAAATAAATATCCTTATAGATTGAAGATGTCCCTGAAGACTCCTCATTTGAATAATGTTTTTAGGAGGTGGCATATCAATGATCGCTTGGAATTTTTTAGGGTCAACCTCTATCCCTTTTTCTAAAATGATGAATCCAAGTAGCTTTCCAGAGGTGACTCCAAATGCACACTTTTTAGGATTTAACCTTAGTTGAAATTGTTCCATGTGATCTAGAATTACTTCCAAATCACCTAAGTGTGTATCTCTTTGTTTATACTTGGCCAAGGTGTCATCCACATAATCTTACATATTCTTATGCATCATGTCATGAAAAATTGTTGTCATAGCTGTTTGATAGGTAGCTCCTACATTTTTTAATCCAAAAGGCATAATGTTCCAACAATAGGTTCCCCATGCACAAGTGAATGCAGTCTTTTCTTGATCTTCAGGAGCTATCTTAATTTGATTGTATCCAAAAAAATCATCCATCAAAGAATAAATCTCATAACCCACAGTCATATCCACTATCATGTCTATATTGGGGAGTGGAAAGTCATCCTTTGGGCAAGCTCTATTGAGATCTCTAAAATTTGTGCAAACTCGAATGGATTTGTCATGTTTAGAAACTAGTACAATGTTTGCTATCCATTCAGCATAGGCAATAGCTCTTATAAATTTGGCACCAAGAAGTTTTTCTAATTTAGCTTTGACTAGGAGATCTATGTGAGGATGCATCTTCCTCAATTTCTGTTTAACTGGCTTAACATTTGGAGCTATAGATAAGTGATGCATAATAAGATTACTATCCAATCCTGGCATATCTGAATAAGTCCATGCAAAATTTATCTTCTTTATTGTAAGAACTTAGTGTAAGCTTCTTTTTCTGTTGGTGATAAGGACTCAGCCAAGTGTGCTATTTGTGGAGCTTCATTTGTACCCAAATTAACTGCTTGTGTTGGTTCAATAAGCATTGAAGATCAATCTTGAAAATAACTAGGGAGATGATCAAGTACCTCATCCTTAGGCACCTTAGAGAGGTTTTTACCTTTGGATACATCATTTATTTTTACTTTTTTTGGTTTTGACACCGCCACATAGTGGTTTTTTCCATTAGAACACCTATTCTTTTTATTTTTGTTTCTCTTTATCTTGTGACTAAGGTACTTGATGTTTGGCTCTGTCATACTGGTAGGCGGTTCGCTCGTGGAAGAGACTACGGGTTCAATGGCATTTAGATAACAAGCTATCTCATAATTATTTTTGAATGTTAAAAGCTCAAGTTCTTGATAGCATTGGGACCAATCAATAAGGTTGGGATGAACAAGGGGTAAATCAATGGCTAGTTCAAGGCTATAAATATGAATGATATTATCGCTAGTGACCGAAGAGTCAGAGTCTGTCAAGTATCCCTCTAAGCTACCCAAATCAAGATTCATCATAACAAGTGAAGAATCATCCCCTAAGGAAACATGTGAGTTCAAAACCTCTAATCCTACACATGACTCATTGGCTACCTCAAGTTGAGAACTAAAAGTGTGAATAACATCAATATCTCTATCAACTATTGAGGGCTCCAAAAAAGAGTCCCATTCATACTCATTAGAACTTGTATCTGAACTGCAACTAGGATGCTTACACCATGAAGGTTTGAGACATCGCGATTTTGAAAGTCTAGTTTCATCAAAAGTAACATTTTCTATTTCCATTAAATGAACAAGATTATTTCTTTGACGCTCTCTCAAAGGATCCTCTATATCTGATTCTTGTTCTAAAGTTGCAACTGATGCATGGGCGGCTTAAATATCTGAATCTCCCCAAAGGAGAGTAGTGGAAGGGACCCAATCTTCACACATAGCCTGTTGATTTGTAAAATTAGGTACATACTCTAGTTCATCGTCACTATCCAACTTTTTAAAGAGAGGATTAGTACGCTTATTTTAATTCTCAAATCCTAGGCCAACTGGCTTCTTGGACTTGTATCCAAATTTAGCATGATTAAGAGGTTCGGACGTAGCATCCAAATTGTGATTAAGAGGGTCATAACTAGGATAGCCCATCTTCTTGACAAAAGTATATCCTCTTCCATAAGTCTTAGGAGAGGGAGAGAAGTTCTCATTGTTCTTATACTTTTTCTTCTCTATGGATCCAGTCTCTAACAAATGTTTCCTCTTTCTCATCTTGAATAGGCAGTGATGATTCTACAAATTTGCCAAATAATGTCATAGTTGAAGAGGAAGGCTTCATCTCTTTTGAAGGTTTACCATAAAACTGAGGTGAGACTGGTAATGTTGTGAGGGATTTGAGTTGATACCCCCCATACCAAGGTCTATTGTCTTAAGCTTTTCTTTACATTCTACTAAGGTAGCATTAAAATCTTCTGCTTCTCTACTGAGGGGAACATGGGCCCCTGCTGAAATTGAATTAACAGATAAAGTGTTATCCCCAGGTATACAAATCTCTATGCCATTGTAGGGGAAATTAACACATTGATGGTAGGTAGATGACACTGCTTGCATATCATGAATCCATGGCCTACCAAGTAAAATATTATACGCAAGGGGTCCAGCATCAGCTATTTGAAACAAAATATCCTTTTGAACAGGACCAATCCTAACAAGAAGGATGTTCAACCCCTTGGAACTTCTTTCTTCCTCATCATAGGCTTTGATGGTAATCCTTTTTCAAGTATCAATAACTTCTTTAGAATAACCCAATTCTTTCAAAAGACTAAAAGAACAAATATTAAGCCCAACACCCCCATCTATCAACATGCGCCTAACATAGGTTCTATGGATCATGACCTCAATATGAAGGGAAAGATTATGTAGATGGCTCAAAGCTTTGTCATCATCTTTTGAAAATGTAAGGTAATGAGGGGTAGCAATATGATTAACCATATTATGGAATTGATCAATATCTAAGTTGTTGGGGACATTTGTCATACACAAAGCATCCTCAAGGATTTGTTTATGTCTTGGAGACAACTCTAAGAGCTCAAAGATTGAAATCTAAGTGGGTGTTATCTATAAATGATCAACAAGATTTTAGTTTGATTTAGGATTGATAGATGGCTTCAAGGTAATAGGCTTAGATGCCACTTTGTTAGATTTATTGGATTGACTTGAATTTGGTCCTCTAATGACAACAAGACCTTGACTTCTGGTAACAACATTAAGGGCTTGAGATGACCTTCTAGAGTTGGGACCCCTTAGCACCACAATAGGTTCTTTGTCAAAAATAGGAGGAGAGTCTTCATCTAGATCATAACCATAAGGATCTCTTCCATGCATCATGTTAACATTTGCTTCCACAAATTCAAGCATATTGATGGTATTCTTTGCATCTATATAAGTATAATTGATCTCAAAATTTCCATTCTTAACTTTAGAGGTCTCCCCCTTTTCATATTTGGGAAAAGGTTCCTTGAATTCCTTGTGATCGGTGTTGGTTTTCAATCCATCTACTGTAAGTTTTCCATTCTCAATGAGATCTTGAACAAGATGCCTGAGTCTCCCACAATTTTCAACATTATGTCCAATACCATTATGAAATATGCAAAATTCATCCTCCTTCCACCACCATGGTTTTTCTTTAGGTATATGGAAATGTGCTACATCTAGAGGATGTGCCAAATTGCTATCAATAAGTTTTTGTAAAATTTCCCCATATGTCTCACCAAGTTTTGTAAATTGACGTCTTTCACTCTTAGGCTTACCTTGGTAACTTGGATTAATTTCTTGTTGAGTGGGTGCATTGATCTTGGTATCTTGAATAGTACTAGATAAATGTAACACAAGTTGATCCTTATGTTGGGAGGAATCCACAACTCCATCATTAACCACTTGTTTGTTCTTATTCCAATAGTTGTTCTTCCCTTTATCCTTGTCAGAGTTGTTGTTTTGACCATTGTTGTTGTTATTTCCATGTTTAGTCAAAATTCGTTGCTCTTTCAAAACATCCTCAATTCAGCATGCAGTCTCAACCATGGTGTCAAATGAATCAAAAACCATTTTCTTAACTTCATACCGCAATTTGGGAATCAAGTTACTAACAAGAATGTCAATCTTCTCATTATCAGGAATAGTTCTAGAATAGAAAGAGCATTTTTGTCTCCACCTTTGCAAGAAGGTAACAAAGGACTCTCCTTGATTCAACTTTAAACAACATAAGTCCAACAAAGTGATAGATCTTGAAATATTGTATGCAAAGTGTTGAACAAATCTTTGAACAAGCTCTTTGAAAGTCTTAACAGGAGGAGTTATCTTAGTAAACCACTCCATTGTTTGCCCCCTAAGAATTAATGGGAATAACCTCATAAGGTATGAATCATCTTGATGGAACTCAAAACTAGTGGTATAAAACTGTCTCACATGATCATGTGGGTCTCCACTCCCATCATATTTGTCATATTGAGGAATTTCAACCTTTCTAGGAAATTCTTTCATGTCAACACTCTTACCAAAAGGATTAGGACAAATCGAGTCCAATGAGAAATAATTCTTAGGTGCAGACATCTTGGCTATTTGTCTTTGTATTTCATCCATCTTCTCCTCTTGAGATGGACCATGTCTCTTAATCTTTCTATCCACATCAAAGTTGTAAGGGACCTTAGCCCCATTATCAATTAGACTCTTTAGGATCTTATCCTAGTTTTTTTTCACATACTTCTCCACATACTGTTGAAAAAGTGGTTATTTTTGCATGTGCACAAAATCTTGGGAGGTGTGATCAAAACTCAAGCTACTACCTCCATATTGTGAACCATAATGAGCACGTTGTAAAGATGGATTTGAGCTCCTAGGAGGAGTTTTTCTCCTATGATGATCATGTCTAGAAACCCTTCTTCCTCTAGGACTAGGAGATTGTGATGGTGATCTTCAATGTCTCATACTTCTTGGAGTCCTAGGAGGAGTAGATGGAGGAGAACCATTTCCACCACTAATATGCATATGGTTAAATGGACCATGAAGTTGTCAAGCCAAGAGCCTATTTTTCTCCTCTTGAAGAGATTTCCTTTCCATTTCGATTAAAGCTTGTTTCTCCAACTCTAGACATTTAATTTGTTCTTGCTTATGAATTTGTTCATCTTGGAATACCTTCTTTTCATGCTCAATCCTCTTGAGTCTGTCACTCATGTAGTTGGTAGATGTTTTAAGAGGTGAGCTTGGTCTTGAATGTTGAAACAAGTTGTTGGTATAAGTTGCATTAATGTGAGCATCATGAAGCTCATCTCCTTATTTCTCATGTTGTGATAAGTCATAATCATAGACATGTCTCTTACCTTTCTCTCTCTCAGTCCTTTGATGTGCATCCAAATATCTTGTTGAAATAAGGGGTGAGGTTGGTCTACTATTGTGAGAGGAACCATTGAATGAAATAGCATGTCCACTCCTTGCAAACAAATCCTCATAATGTTTATCCATGGCTTCTCTCTCTCTGATTCATTGTGTAATTCGTATCCATAGAAGATTGAGAAGATGCTAAGGGGATACAGAACTCACTAAGGTGACTCTTGGAATCAAACAAAATTTCTGAAGTATTCCTAGGTGATTGATCAAATATGGGTCCTTTTTCCTTATGTCTTTGGCAAGTTTGTACTAAGGGTAATTGGTTAAAAACCACTTGAGATTGTTTTCCTTGATTTACTTGATATCTTGTTGTAACTGGCATGAAAGAAAAGGTACTAGCTGGTAGGATTATCATAAGAGACGTTGGAACTAAACTAGCATAGAAAAGGCATTAACTTGTCCAAAAAGAGGTGATAAGATAGAAAATTACAAATAGGGATAAGCCAACACTACCACAGAGGTGCCCTCTAAATTTGGGTGAATACCCTAGCACATATGGACCAGGAGGATGGTCTTACCCGAATTAACTTGAAATTTAAATTGAAATTGTATGAAAGTGGATGGAAAAGAGACTACCAAAATTCTCGAGGTGTGTTATCAAAGAATCCAAAGGTTTATCTTTTCAACAAGGACAGTTTCTATCTCACCAAGCACTAAGAAAGGTCACTTGTGAAATCAAAGATTGCTAATTTAATAGGTGAAAATGCAAGAATCCAAAGCTAAACAAGCTTCTAATAGAAGGGTAAGTAATCCAATCTGACCTGGATCAACCCAGAAAAATAAAAATGATGGGACATCAAGCTAAAATGGGCTAAAAAATGATAGCAATAGTTCACTAACGGGCAGTTTCACATGAGGAAATGTTGTCTTGCGTGAGGATTTGCATGATCGCACGATAGAATGCATAGAGCGATGTGAGAAAACAACATATTGGTAAAACATGGTAATACTAATGGCAAGTTTTGTGCAAGATTTCCCAAATATTCATGCGAGGAAGTGTAGAAAATGGCATGAGAAAATAGTTTTCTCGGGCAAGGAAAGGACACAAAACTTAGATTTTGATTGTTTTTAATCATCCAACTAGATGCATTAATAGATTTTATCAGGAATCAAGCACATAAGACAGCAATCAGGGAGTTCAAGCAATCAATGTCTTCAAACAATGAGCAAGGGACAAAGCAACCTTGCACATGAATATAGATAGTGTCATAGTAATTCTACTCCATAAGAATGCTACTTGTGTATGTTCTCAAATGTTTTTCCAATCATGCACATAGTCCTAGAGAATAAAAAGTTGGTTGCACTATGGTTCTTAGTAATGGCTTAACTCTACAACTTTTGCAATCTCAAGTGGGTGAAATCCAATCCTGGCACACCGAGGTTTTGACACAGTCCAAGAATTTAATTAATCAGGAGTTGCTGAGGACATCTGACAACCCACAAGAAACTACACCCATGGAGATTTCTTCCACAAGGACATTTATATAGTGGCTGTCACTACCATGATGAAAATGGCTATTATTGCTTGAGGTTCCATCCATGTGGTTGACCCAATAAAGGAAATGTCACTACGGTTAACCCTCTCTAACAAGGAAGACTCACAAAATGGACTGCATGAGGACTTAGTTTGGATTCAAGGGTTCCAAGTTTCTGATTCTCCGAAAAGGGAAAAGAGCATAATCCTCTAGCCTCTTCACCTCACCAAAACATAGAAAACATGATTCATTGACCCTGTAATTTGAAATCACCTCATTCAAGGCTCACACAAAAACAAATGACACCAATCTCCCAAAGAGAGAAAGTATTGCCAAAATTTAAAGTCCAAACCAAGTTGTCCAATGAGATGAAAATAAAATCCTTCCCTACCTACAAGGGGATCTATCGTCAAGAAGAGCTTCGCATGTAAAAAAAGTGAATGAAGCCTACTCTCTCAAGATCACCACAAAGAGTGTTCATAGGGCCTAATTACTATGTGAAACATATATGCAAGAAAGCAAATCTAGGTCCATTTTTAGAGCACCAATTGGAAATGTGATCTATAAAAGAAAGAAACACTCAAGCTAAACACATGAGATATTCATTTTAATTTCTAAAATCCAAAATGTTATAAAGATCAACAAAATACCTCAAATCTAATGCAATGTGAATCATTTTGTTGTTTATCCAAGCAAGTCCAAATCAGCAATAGCAATAACAACAACAAATCACAAACCACTAGAAACAGTAAACATTAGTGGTTAGCGTGAAAAACTGAGATCTAAAAAATATAGCAATGTAAAAAATAGATCTCTAGTACGGAATCTCATGTGAGGAAATGTTCTGTCGCACGAGGAAATGCTCTGTCGCACGAGAAAATGCTCTGTCGCATGAGGAAACACACAGGCCCATGTGACAAAATACACAGTAAAAAGAAAAATACAGAAATGATAGCAAACCAGTCAGATCCAGCCTGATGCCAGATCTCGCATGAAGATTCGCACCGTGTCATGTGAAGAAGTACCCTGTACCATGCGAAGAAACTCAGAAACCTGCACAATCTCATGCTAGAAACTATAAAATCTCGCACGAGAAAACTCTGGAGAAGAAAATAGCAAGTACAGAAAAGACAAAAATTTCAGATCCAAAAATAAATTGATGAAAAATAGCTAAAAAGACAAAAAAATGAATCTTCTGCCCCACGGTGGGTGCCAAAAATGTGTGGTAAAATGTTGACACACTTCTATGAATAATTTCATCCAAGGTTTCTCAAGAATGAGGCCTCAAATATCTATCCATAGCTCTCTAGTCATGGAGTGCAAAGGTGTGAAATGTAGGCCCTCAGATTGACCTAGTTAGTGCCCATACAAGTACACCATGAAATAAGAGATTTAAATGCATGAAAATGAGATCTACTCTATATGATTGCAATGCATAAAAGTAAATTAATGTAAATGATAACAATGCATGATTAATCTATGAAGGAAATACAAATGCAAGTTTAATCTATGAAAATAAACATGAGTCTAATCTACATGAGTAGCCATGAATGCAAGAAGAATAAGACAAGAAGAGAGAAGTTGCAATATCCAAGCTCAAGTGCTCAAATCCTCCTCCAAAATTGCTCTCCAAACCTGCAGCATAACAATATTATCAAAACCTAATGTGAAAATGAGGAGAGATTTCCTTATAAAGAAAAGTGAATGATTGAGATTAAGAGGCAAAAAGAATTGATCAATGGTTGAGATTAAGAGGCAAAAACCCACCACTTAGGAAGATGTGATGAAAAAGGGATTTTTATTTAATTTAATTTAATTTACTGCCTTTTTTAACAAATAAAGTGCTTTAAGTGGGGACTTTTATTTATTTAATTAAAAGAGGGGTTTTCTTTCAATTAAATAAATTAGAAGAATTTTATTTAATTAAATGGGGGAAATTGAATTTAATTAAATAAGAGGAGTTTTATTAAATTAAAAGGGAGAAATTTAATTTAATTAAATAAAATTTATCTTATTTAATTAAAAGATTTAATCTTCCTTTTAATTAAATAAAATTTATCTTATTTAATTAAGTTAAATTTCTCCCTTTTAATATAATAAAATTCCTCTTATTTAATTAAATTCAATTTCCCCAATTTAATTAAATAAAATTCTTCTAATTTATTTAATTGAAAGAAAACCCCTCTTTTAATTAAATAAATAAAAATCCCCACTTAAAGCAC
>MU226421.1:1442265-1463644 GCA_018584345.1 Thuja plicata | reverse complement strand
GATGATTTGAGAAATGAATTTAGAAGAAAATAGATGATTAATTAATGATTAAGAAACCATTAATTAATAGATGAAAATTAGGGTTTTTAATGTAAAGTCGCAAGCCTGTCCATTTTAGGGTGTCTACAGAACCAAAGCTTACAAGAAATTTCCTATCACTAATGAGGAGAGGGCTCTTCTGGTTAAAGGTAAGAAATACTATGTTGATATGGATAACATTGATAAAATATGGGGTTCTGTTATCAAGGTTATTATGGAATATTTCACTCTAGAGGGGAGATTTTCTAGGGTCTATAATTATCATTTTTCCCTAGTTAATCACTTCAGACATGATATAAGAATTTATTTTCCCTATTCTCTCCTCTATTCTCTCAACCAGAGAATCACTGATTATAGAGTGAAGAACTTCCCTATTCTCCATGTCGGGCTCATTCGCCTTATTGCTGATTATGTGAGAGACCACATTCCCGATCCTATCCCTGCCCAGGTCAAAAAAAGGAAGAATATCAACTCTCTACCCAGGAATCCAAAACCCATGAAATCCATCTCCCTCT
Source organism: Thuja plicata (assembly GCA_018584345.1). Taxonomy (NCBI): domain Eukaryota; kingdom Viridiplantae; phylum Streptophyta; class Pinopsida; order Cupressales; family Cupressaceae; genus Thuja; species Thuja plicata. The sequence goes on along the minus strand of MU226421.1, from coordinate 1,463,090 downwards.
CTGAGCTGGCTTCCTCTAAGCCTTTGGATGGGCTGAAGAATGACAAGGACCCTCGTGATGTCAATGCCTCTGTCTCTGTTAAAACTAACTTGGAGCCCTCTGCTAGCCCTATCCTCTCGGAGCCTGAAGGTGTGAAGCTGAATCCCAAGGACAATGAGACTGAGGTTGATAAGAATACACATGTGGGTAGTAATGTTGTGCCTAATCCCACTACCCAGACCCCTGAGGAGAAGGAATTGGAGGATCCTGATATCAATAATGCCAAGGATAGTCTCGAGGGTGGCCAGGATAATTAGAAAAGTGGGGAGAAGTTTAACCCTGCTCTGGAGACTAATAATACTGAAGGTAAAGATACTTCTGAGATTGAGGTTGAGGCTGACGAAAACAAAGTCAAAGAGACTGAAACAAATACTAATGAAAGTAATGCTAACTACTCAGGGAATAATAGCTTTAGGGTTCTGGGAGAGGAAAATCTAGACTCCCACGATTCCCCCATCTCCGGGAAGGAGAACAAGAAGGATGAAAGTGAGAGAACCCTTGATTGTAATAAATCTCAACCTCTTCAAGATGAAATTAGAAATATGGACTTGTAGGTCAGAAGATCAATCATCATGACCCCCCTTGAGATTGCTAAAAACAAATCTATCTACGGTTATAATCTGGACAAATGGGTGCAGAGTGATTTGGTTGAGCTTAAGAACAGATGTATAAAACTAGAAAATAAGAACTCTATTATCGAGGAAACAATTGAAAATATCAGGAAGGAGTATTCTCACAATGCTAATGCCTGTGTTCTTGATTACGGTTCTGATTTGGATGATAAAATTAAAAAAGTAGTTGAGATAGCCATGATCCCTATCTAGGAGAAGACAAGCAGGAATGAGGAAATGCTAAAACATTTGCTTGGCCTGGTTAATACAGGAATGAAATCTACTATGGAGAACTTGAATACTCTGAGTAAAATGTTGGAAGGAAACAAATATTCCCCCTTGAGTGACACTATTGACCTGACCGAACCTAGCTAGCAAATGGGACCTGGTACCAGAACTAGGTCCAATACTAAAAAGAAGCATAAGGTTGATGATCAAGACATTCAAAGGCTGAAAGATAATGTTAAGATCATGCAGGCTCAGTTTGAGGAATCTGAGAGCTTCTTGAAGACTATGTCTTGATCTTGGTGTTGGTGGCCTTTTTCTCTATTTTTCTTCTAGTATTTTTTGCTTTTCTTTGTGTAGGTGCTTAATGAAAAATATGGGAGTTGTCCCTTTGTAGCTTGCTCCCTTCCTTGGGGAAGCTAGTTTTTCTTTGGGTCTTCATGCTTATCTCTCTTCTCTTTTGTAATAGGGTTTTGGGGCCCCTTCAAAACCTATTTTTACTGTAATAAAAAAGAATGCATGATTAATCTATGAAAGTAAATATGCAAGTCTAATCTATGAAAATAAACATGAATCTAATCTACATGAATAGCCATGGATGCAAGAAGAAGAAGACAAGAAGAGAGAAGTTGCAATGTCCAAGCTCAAGTGCTCAAATCTTCCTCCAAAATTGCTCTCCAAACCTGCAGCATAACAATACTATGAAAAACCTATATGAAAATGAGAAAGAGAGGTCTCCTTTTAAAGGAAAGTGAACGGTTGAGATTAAGAGGAAAAATCAAAGGCTATGATTAAGAGGCAAAAAATCCACCACTTAGGAAGATGTGAAGAAAAAGGGATTTTTATTTATTTTTTATTTAATTCATTTCCTTTTTCAACAAATAAAGTGCTTTAAGTGCCAGGGATTTTTATTTATTTAATTAAAAGAGGGGTTTTCTTCATATTTAAATAAATTAGAAGAATTTTATTTAATTAAAAGGGAGATAAAATCTTTTAATTAAATAAGATAAATTTTATTTAATTAAAAAGAAAATTAAATCTTTTAATTAGACATAAATGATCAAATCTTAGGAAATATTGAAATAATTGAATAATTGAATTAATTACAATTTGATCAAGGACATTGATTTCAATTGAAAATATTGAAAAGCATTGATTTAGGAATTTGATAAAATGATACAATGATAAAATGGGGCCTAAAGTCTAAGCAACCATTTTAGGGTGCATACAGTATGCACATTGATCCAAACTCTGTTAAAAACTTGAAGATTGCTAGAGATCATAAAAAAATGAAGGAGAACGAATAAATGGGTGGAGACCTTAAAAGGGAAGAACCCATACTCTACAAATGGATAAAGGAAATGGAAGTTTGGAGAAAGCTCAAGAAGGGCAAAGTGCATAGATATCTCAAACCGCTCTATGGAAACAATAAGGAGGTTGTGAAGGCATTTTTGGCAGGTTGGGAGAATTGGAAAGTGAACATTATGGGTAAATCCTTTACCCTAATGTTGGAATGCCTAGCTGAGATCACTAGTCTCCCCTTGAAGGGAATGTAGTTCTCAAAAGATAAAAAAGAGGGTAATAAAGCCTATAAAACTTTCCCAAAGACGGATGAGGAGCGGGCCATGCTTGTGAAAGGAGATGTGGACTACATTATGCTATCAAATATCAAGCAAATATAGGGTTTTGTCATTAGAGAAATCATGAAGTACTTCATGCTTGATGGTAGGTATTCCAAGGTTTATAACTACCAATTCATTTTGGTTAACCATTTTTCATCATGAGATTAGGGTATCTTTTCCTTGTTATTTGTTAAGCTCACCTAATCACAGAATTAAGTCTTCCCCTATTTTGCATGAGGGTCTTATCCTTATAGTTACAGACTATGCTAAAAACCATATTCCTGACCCTATCCGTAAGAAAATTGACAATGTAAAACAAAAGAGTGTGGATATTTCTACAGGCAAGAAGTCAAGCAAGGCTTCAGCCAAAAAAATTCGTAAAGGCCCTGTTGCTGCTGACATTACTCTATGAATTTATGATGATATTAAAGGTATGAGAATAGAAGATGAGAAGGATGTGGGATATTTTGATGATGAAGGCTTGGTTGGGGAGCCAAGCAATAGACAAGAAATGGAGATTAATACCACTATAAATAATGATCCTATGGGAGAGAAAGGGGAAATTGAGGATACCCAGAAGACGGACAACACTATTCTGGAAGAGATTTCTGAGAAAATTGATAATCTCATTGATACCTTCATTATGGACCATCATATCAACAACAATGATAAGGAGAAGCATAACCAAGAGATTCTGGAGATTAACAGGGATTCGGGGAACTTTGAGGAGAAAGAGAATGAAAAGGGTAACAATTAGAACAAAGAGGAGGACATTGGTGTTGAGGAAGTGACCAAAAATGTCTACATTGACATCAATGATATTGACATTGAGGAGGATACCCAAAACAAGAATGATTAATGTGATGTCATTCCTTCACCCCAAGAGAATCTGAATGGTGATAATAAGTAGACAAATTATCAGAACCAAAGGAGCCTAGAAGAAGAGCTCAGGGAAAAAGACATCAAAGTTAAAAGAGAAGTTAATATTTCTTTTCTCCAAATAAATAAAAATAAAGCAAAGAATGGCTATAAAATTAACAAATGGATTTTGGATGATATGAAGGAGATGCAGGTCAAATATAAGGATTTGGAAGAAAGAAACTCTCTACTAGAGGAAATCGTGGACAAAATGTGTAATAATGCGTCCATGAACCAGAAAGGGAAAGATGTCTTTGATAAGGTAAACAACAACAACATCACTATGGAAGAAAATTTAAACACCATGGCCGAAAAAAGGATAAAATAGATCAGTGAGAAGATTAATAACAATAATTTTCTTCTCAAAAATCAAACAATGATAAGAAAAATGGGCATCCAAAACTCTGTGGATAACCTGAAAGTGCTTCAAGCTCTACTGGAAGGGAGCTATAATGAAAGAGTTAAGGAGGAAGTAGGTAAACAAAAAACTCAAACCTCAGGCCCGGGAACCAAAACCAAATCAAGAACCAAAAGGAAATCTGATGTTCAGATGAAAGACATCACAAAGTTGTGGGATTTGATCCAAACTATGGAATTGTAGATGAAAGAAATCCATATTTTGGAAGACTAGATGGATGTTGCTGAGTAATTACTACTAGACTGTTTTGGCTGGTGGAAGTTGTTTCAACACTATTTTGCTGGAAGTAAATTTTTGTCTATTTTTTTGAATCTTTATGTTCATTTTTGTAATTTCAGGGGTTAAGCCCTTTTTGTGGTCATCTGTCATCTGTGAAAGATTTTTTCATTTTGGTACTTTCTACTTTTATTTCAATTTTATATAAAGGGTTTTGGGGTCCCTTCAATATGTGTTGTTACCTTAATCAAAAACATCTTTCAACTTAAACAATAATACTAACAATACTATTTATAATTAATATTTAAGATATTATATTTATCCATTAAATATTAATTATAATCATTATGGTTATTATTATTGTTTAAGCTCAAACATATAATCTACGAAGGAGTCTTTAAGGTTTTAAATAATAAAGGAAATAAGAAAAGAGGAGGTCGTGAGCTTAACTTGGGGATTTCACTAAATTCCAACAAGTTTTGAAATCTGCCCAATATGCAATGTATCGAAACCTAGTTTCAATCTAATTTTCATTTGTGACTTTGCTTTCCTTGTCATTTTTCTCTGCTTGGCGCCACCATGAGCTAGGGTTTGATAAAAATGTTTCTGTTGTATTCCACTATGGATGAAGTTTTTACAAGGCTATGCTTCTTTTTAAGCTTCTTACTATCTTTTTGTGCTACTGATAGCCACCACTTCTCTAGAGTTTGGAGTAAAAAATGTGGGTTTTTTTATTTTCTTTTCTACATGGAGAGTTTTTGTTGCTTCTTGGGGTTTGGAGGCATTCTCTTTATTCATTACTACTGCTACTCTAAAATTATGCACTCTCTGGTTGTGTTTGAGCACCGCCATGGCTACTTGCTATAATGTGAGGGATGTTATTGTTTATTTGTTTCTAAATTTGAAGAGCCTACTGCTCTTTGGTAAGCAACCCCAACATTGCACTCTCATCTTGGCATTTTCTTGATTTTTTTACTTCTCTTTTAAGTACAAAAAAGAAAAAAATTATTTATAATCCAGAAAAAATGGCTTATTCAAATTACTTTGTATGGTTTCTTTGGATTTCTAACAGAAATTTCTACTCTTTTACTTGTAACCACCATTTAAAGAAAGCAAAACTGGAATTTTTTCTTTCTTTGTACTATGGTTGTGGCTTCATCTGGACTTCTCAGATGCATTAAAATCTTTGCAGTGTTCTAAACTTTTGTGAAAGTTCATTCTAAAAAAAAAAATTAGATTATGAACTGTGAACTGTAAAGCCCTTAACATTGTTATTCTTCTATAACAAAATAGAAAATATAATAAAATAAGGAAACTAAAACCAATTTTGTGCTTGATAAAATTTATCTGGACTAATGCTACTATGTTTTCTCCACCCATCACCTGTGGAGGTGCTCAAAAAATTTGGGTTGATACTCTTTTAAAAGTGCCTCTATCTTTTAGTTTAACATAGCTCTATAACTTTACTATGAATCTGGGTTTTTAGATATCACTCTCTTAAAACTGTACTTTCTTAACTCAAAATTGCATTATCATGATACCTGTAGATTATCATTACATATCAACCATGGAAGAATAGATCCATTTATTTTAAGACCTCTCCTCTTTTGAAACTTTGGACACTTTCTATTCTGTGTGACTGCATCTCCATGTCATTCTATATCTGCTACTACATCATTAGCTTGATAGGCAATTTTCATCTACTTTTTTCACCATTTTGCATGATTCTTTATTATAGCTAGTGAGCTGGAAAGTTTCCAATAGGAGTTTCTTCCTTTTAATAGTTGAAAAGTAAAAAAAACCAAAATGCTTATGAGTGTTGAGTATCACCTTCTAACATTGTAAATGATGTCATGCCTTCACTTTGCTTTGAATATAATGTTCCCTTTACCTATGTTGTTTTGATATAACTTTTGATCTCAGCACTACATACTGCTATGATAGCACCATTTTAGCATGACAGTCACACAAACACAAAATTCATTTTTATGTAATCAAATATTGATTGTCATTTGATGTTCACATAAATGCTTCAACCATCAATGCTGAAATATTACATCTCCGTTTATCTCCTTTTGTATGCGTTACATCAGAACTTTCTGTTAATTGGCATAAGAGAAAGTACTATTAATACTTTATTTTATTTTGATGGATACTAATAGCATGTTGCTAATATTTATTTCCTTGTACAGTATGAACAAAAGGATGAATATTGTCCCTATATTTGTCTTCTTTTCAAACTTTTCCAGCTGATACATAGCTTGTCCATATGCTGTCAGTAATTTTAGTATGTTCTATGACTTCTGTACAATTAATAATGGTTGTTGAATATGACTCAAACCCATAGATTAGACCATGTTTCCCTTATGTTAAGAAGCTTTCATTCCATATCTATTTTGATATTTATAACTTTTTATTCATATCATCAATGGATTGTAATTAAGAGGAACTTTGATATATTGTCATTTATTGCCCCTCCTTGGTTGTTCTTGCACTTATCTTGCATTTGAATGCACTTTTCAATGTCATGTAAGTTTATATTCATTATCATGTAAAAAATATTATGGCACATTGATGATCATATTTTTCCATTAGTATGCAAAGGAAATAGTTTTTGAACCATCGGTAACATCAACACCAAAAGACAAGTTTATAGTGCAACTCGACATAAAAATTAATAGAGGTCACCGAAAATGTTAAGTATAGAGGAACCCGATAGAAAAATTCACAAGGGAACCCGACAAAACACATTACAATTTAAATCGATGACAAAACCTACAGAGTAACCCGATAAAGTAGTCAACAGTGTAAACTGATAGAGCAGACAATAGAGGAACCTGACAGATAGTCTACAGAGAAACCTGAGAGGAAAGACTATAGAGCAACCCGAGCACCAGTCTACCAAGAGACAGTTATAATTCTAAGAAATATGGATCCAACCTACACGTTAGATAAAACACTTGTGTTTTATATATAGCTTTTTTATTTTCTTGAAATCTATTTCTTGGGGGACAAGTAAAGTAATTGTAATTGTTTTAATCAGTCTAACTAATAGAAACATGCAAACTAGGAGATCAAGGTAAAGTTGTAAACCTTTGATCATAGATTTATCATTGTAATACATGAAAATTATGTAGGTCAAATTCATTGTATAAATAGATATGTAATCAATCAGAACAAATGATGTGATGATTATTGTAGCTGAAAAGCACATCTAAAGGATCAGACAAAGTTTTATGCAGAAGGACATCAAAAGATGGAATCAGTTATAAAGAACAAGATCCAATTCTATCGAGTAGAATAGAGGTATTAATAAGTCACTATAAGTGATACATTATATTTTGAACTTTCAAAGATCTGTACTCAGTAATTGTAGATTAAATATACCCAGGTTAATAATCATTTTTTACTACATTCTAACAGGTGTAGAAAATATAAGAAATCCTTTGAGAAGGTGGATTTAACAATCCTTTTGTAAATCTCTTAACTGAGTGCACACTTAATTGTTTTGCTAAATCTCTTAACAGAGTAGACCTTAACCAGTCTAAAAATGTTACTCCTAATAGGGTAAGATCATCAGAAGTGATCAAACTTGTAAACCTTAACTAGCCCCTTCAATTTTGTAGAACGTGAAGTTTTGATTAAGTAAAAATAGGTTTTACAAGGACCCGAAACCTTTACAAAAAACCAAAGAGTTCAGCAGGTTTTACAAGGACCTGCAACCTAGAGTTTAAAGATAAACAGTAAAAAATAGTAACAGCTATGCCTAAGCATCATAAAAGGAAGGTACAGAAAAACAACATTCCGAACAAAAAAAGTCCCAAAGAAACAACAGGAGACAACAGGGACAGCAAAAACCCATCCAGGATAGCAAAAAGAACAACTACATCTCTTTTACCAACTCCTCAACTTCGAGGACCATGATTTGCATGTTGTTGACCGTATTTTTCAGCTCCTCTATTTATTTGTCCTCCTTAGGACTCTTTTTCTTGGCACTGGCTCTGGTACGTGATCCCGGTCCCGTTTTCTCCACTATACTGCTGTCTTTATCCTTGTTGATCCTTTCCAGTTTGTCCATAAGAATTTGCACATGACCACAGTAAGCTTTTAGGCTTATGAGACATTGTTCCCCTATTTTTTTAATAGATGCCTCCAGTCTTTTAACTTTTTTATGCAAACTCTTAATATCTTCCTCCTTGTTATCTTTTTCCATTATGTCTTTTATATGTTTGATTTGCTTCTCCATGGTTTCCACCTTGTTGGCGTACTCAGCCTGAGCTTCCGAGTTGGCAACAACATCTTTCATTTCCTTCAAACACTCTGCCATAGGTTTTTCCCCAATCCCCATTCTGTTGAGAAAATTTATGTCCTCCTGTGTTTTCTCAACTTGATTTTTCAAAATAACCTGATCATTAAACATATTGTTAATTAGCCCAGAAAAACCCTCGATAATGTCTTTCTTATTCTGATCCCTTTTTTCCAGATTATCAGGATAATCCTTGAACCCATAATGAGCATTATTCTAGTCCAGACAGTCATCCCCCTTCTGAGTATCAATCTTTATCATTTTCTCTGTTATCTTTATCCTTAGTTTTCCTCTTATCAGGGGTAGTGTCTTCCTCGTCAAAGGTAAGAACAATTCTTTTCCTGCTGGTGTTTTTGTTTCTATGAGTATCCTTCCCCTCAACTCTTTTCCTTTTTCTACCCTCCTTTTTAGTAGTTTCATTGTCACTCTCAGTATCAGAATTCCCAATCTGGGTATTCTTCTGTTTCTTCTTCTTGTTAACAACCCCAATTTCAATCTCAGTCTCCGAATCAACATTCTGGGTTTTCTTCTGCATTTTTATTTTTCCTTTTTGCTTTCTACTATCTTCCTCCCATTCCTCATCACTTTCCTCAGTTTCTGATCCTTCATAGCTAGATTTCTTCTTCTTTTTTGAAATACCCCTTTTCTTATTTTTAGGAGTAGAGAAGCCTTTTGCCTCTCCTTCACTTTCCGTATTTTCTTCAGACATGCTATACTCCTCCTCCCCTTCTGTTTCTTTCGTATCCTTTAGTTTCTTCTTCTCCACTGACCTTACCAGTTTTTTAGCTTTCAACACCTCATAAACAAGCAACATGAGTCCTTGGTGAGAAGCATGTTCCCCCTTGGGATCTTTCTGATAACTAGTTATAGTAGCTTCTAACGAGCTGAGCAAGTAGTAAGGTAAGCTTATTTTCACCTTATGTTTAAAGTGATTTAACAGCATAAAATGGTGCCCAGTCGCTCTAGTAAACCTACCATCTAGCGTAATATAGCTAATGAGGATATACTGAACATACCTCCAAGGTCTGGAAATGCACTTAGGGTTGTGGTAGGAAGTGTCAATCTTCACCAATTTGTTCCTCTCTTTCTCATTAACCGAAAAAGTTTCCCAGGCTTTGTCAGAGATCAACCTGTCACGGTAAAACTTAATACCCTCCGTCTCCATTCTCATGGCTTCAGCAACGAAATCCTCTGTAACTTCCATGTACTCATCCTCAACTAAAATCTTTCCCTCCTTCCATGTTTTCTCAAAAATCCTAGTTATATTAGGATTTCCCCCATGCAATCGCTCCAGATAAACAGCAAGGCCTCCCTCTTTCACTATCTTCCACACTTCCTCATTCCTTTTCCACTTACTACAGCTAACTGGTTCAATACGCTTCTTGTTTCCTCCCATCTTTTCTCTGTATTTTCTGTAAATTTTGTTCTTGACGCTACAAATAATGCCAAAATGAGCTTTTCGATAACAAAAAAAGACCCATAAAGCGTGCCATCTCCAACTTAAAATCATTACCTCATACTTCCACCTTTGAAGGCCGTTATGACACATCACTTGAGTATAATTGGTATTAAAATAACTTTCCATTGATGATTACTTTCTGACGACTCCTCCGGCGCTCGTCCTTGAGCATTAATTTAACTTCAATTGGCATTTTGTTTCCATCATTCCACTGATCCACCTCATCACTTTTGCATGCATGAATAGCCGCCCAGTCAGCAACGCCATTGGCTTCACGATAATTATGAGTTATAATGCAACACTCAAAAGAGTTAATTATATCCCTAGCTTTTTGAATAGTATTGTAGATAGTGAAGTTTCATGGGTTTCATCCCCACTGTAGTTTTTACCTTCTAACAGGGGTTTTCTGCATTACCAAATATTGTGACATGTGTCATTATATTTCATGAATGTTTACATGCAATTAATTTTATGAATTGATATTACATACACAAAAATAGAAAAGCACTATGGTCGGTAATACAAAGAATTGATTACCTAAAGGATTAAGGTTAATTGATAAAAAGTTTTAAGGTTACTGATTCACCCCTCCCCTCTCAGTACACACCATTCCATTATTCCAACACACATATCATTGTGTTTCTTTGACTATTGTAGATGATATCACCAAATTAAATTCATCTAGAAGCTTGTTTTGAATCCATTTCTCCATGTGCATACTAATAAATGTAAGACAGATTCATCTATACATTTATGAAACTATATATTTTTTTGAAGAATTGACATTGATATTAGATATGTTGACTGCAATTCACTAAAAGTTATGGATCATTTCATGCCTTGATATTCATTGAGATGACTATAAATGCATTTTTTCCATGGTTCTCAAATTCCTTCACTGATTCTTTTAACATAGAAGTCCTTCATGGACTTTACCTTGGTTGCCTTGAATGAATGTTGTCTAAGTTGCAGCTGTAACATGCCTTTTAGTAATTCTGAAACTATTATGCTAATTTCACCATTGAAAGTTACTAGTTTTAAATAAAATAGCTCTTAAATGAATGTCATTTTTGGACAACCGCATGTTGCACTATTACAATGTTTCTATTCCTTCATGCTTAATAAAAATTCTTTTCTTTAATCAATATTAATAAATTTTCTATGTTGTGTAATAGCATAATTTTTTCATTGTATAGCTACAAATGTTAAGCACCTAGATTGTTTCCTCCTTTTGTAACATGCTTGATTGTAATTTTCCTCCACTCTTGCTGACATATTGTTGATGGTTCAATGTTTCTATCCTACCTTTGGAACTAGTGCTCCCTTTATGATAATTTGAAATAATGAATGTTGGATGGTTTCATGTCTTAAAAACATGTCCCTTCAACAAAATAAGTCTTCAAACAGCTTCATGATTGAGCCAGAAGGTTCCGTGCCTAAAAATTATGTATGCCCCCTCAATAGCCTCCTCTAGTTGGTCTTTTCCTCTACATGAATTCAGTTGGAAATTTTCTCACTTGTAATGTATGTGTGTCCCTTCAACAACCTACTTGGTCTTTAGGTCTTCACCTCTTCGTGACTTCAGTTGGAAATTTTCACACTTGTAATGTATGTGTGTCCCTTCAACAACCTACTTGGTCTTCATACCTGAATCTTCACATGAAGGAAACAACATTAGCATAAAAAGTGATTTTCTCTCTATTTTTTTCCTTTTCCTTTGCATCTTTTAATGCTTTATCTGCATAAGCATATTGTCATTGACAGAGTAGTGTAGAGGTATTAGGAATGTTTCCATTGCTTGGTTCTTCTAAACTAACTCCTTTTCCATTATATCTTGTAGATTTGTCAAAGTTGGAGATGCAGACCAGATCTTCAATACAAAGTCAAAGATCGCTTCCCCATATAGGCAATGGAGGATTTCCCTCTATCACTTTACTTCTTTATATTTTCAATGTGTTTATTCAGATAGAGTGTTAAGAGTTTCCATGGCTTGTGTGGATCTGAATGCATTGTATATATCTTGTATTTAATTAAAATCTAAACAGCATCATTGTACCTTTGTAAAACAATATTTGAATAATATGTGATAAAATGCACTATTTTTAAACTTGTATTTCAGATTTGAAAAATAATAAATAGATTATCAATGTTTTTCTGCATTATGTACTTTATTTTTCTACATTCAGTCAATTCTGCAATTTAGAACAAGAATTATCCAATGCATAATTCAATGTAGAAGTAGCAGCAATCTTATCAATTTAGTATGAAAACTAAATTGGTAACAGGTACAATTTCTCTTGATACAACAACAAGTGGAACAACTCTAATTTCCTGAGCTCTTTGTTGCCTCTCCTTTTTCTTGTGTCCATCTAATTCTTCCATAAAACCATGTAGAGATGTTTTGAATGGGGTAATCTCTTGAGTTTTATGTGTCTAAGTGAAGCCATGAGAGACTTCCTAATAACCAAGCCTTACCATGCCACCTTTGAAAAGGTCCTCCAACTTCTTTTTCTTTATCTTTATGACAATTGTAGCCTTCACATCAATTTTATGAAATATGAGTCTCTTCAGAGACTCGGTAAGGTTCTTAGATAATCTACCAAATAAATTATCATTCCTTAATTTCCATATGTGCCACAAGATTAAGGCAGAGAGAAAAGAAAATAAAGTATTAAAAGACTATTTTAGACCTTTAATACTACCAGAGAAAATCTCAAGTAAGGAGACATCAATTTTGTGTTTATAGAGCAAGTGGACAATCAAAAAAGATATGGACAACTAATTCTGGGAGTTTCCAGTAACTACATATACTTGGGTCACCATTGGGGAGGTTGAAAGGAAGCCTATGCAAGAGGAGCTTCCATAGGAAGCATTTTATTTTTGGCTCTACAAGGGAAGACCACAAATTATAAAATATTATGGACCACTCATCAGGCTCAAGTTATAAATTCTAGCAAGTGTTCACATGGGATAGGATGGAATTGTCATTAGCAAGGAGGCTATACAACTATTTATACTTGGTCTTGGGGAGAAAGGTACCATCAGACCATCTAAAGAGTAAGTGGAAATTGATGTCCATATAGTAGTCTTTAGGAAGATTAAGGTCTTTTTAAGCATATTTCAAAATAGAGAATGTCTTATACTGATATATTAGTAGGTCATAGCTAACTTTCAGGTCTTCCCGTTCAATGAGTGTTTTATTCTAAATAATATCAACCATACAGGAAACTCCTTTTCATTCCACAACCTAGCTGAGCACCCTTGCAATAATGTAAGAGGTTTTTCTTTGGATTTTAGATTCCACCAAATAGATCTATTTCTATAGATCATATTATTTCAATGATCCAAATTATTATTAGTAATAAACTATTTTATATAGTCACATCCTTTCCATATTGATTTGAGCATTGTTGATCCTTGCACTTTGAACTCAATATCTTTTATAAGGGTGTCATTTAATGGAAAGTTTATCCATTTATTCCTTTCTTAGGATGTCCCTTATTATATTATTTCTGATCAATATTTTCCATGGTTCATCTCCCTCCATAGATTTCACAACCCACTTAGTGGCAAGAGAAACTCCTTGGAGTCTTAGGTATTTTAGACCTATTCCCCCATTTTTGTTTCATGTGGTACACCATTCCCATCTTACACCATGCCATTTTTTAAACCCCTTGCATCATACCATAGATATTCCCTTATGATTTTTTTGGAGAAAATTGAACTGATAATGACAAAAAATATAGGCTGAGGAGTAATAAATTGAATAGCAAGATAATTTTTTTTGCAAACCTATACTCTTCCTACCATGGATAGGTATTGGCTGTCCCATTTGTTTAATTTCTTTACTACTCTATGCTTTACCCATTCCTACATTGTTTTCATATTTGGGTTTATGGAGAATGAAATGACAAGATAGCCCCTCCCATCTAATATTTTATTTGATAGCTGAAGAAGAGGTTTATATGTCCATCGTAAGAAGATGGATCTTTCCATTGATATCTTACTACCTGAGGTTTTGCAAAACTAATTGATCTTTTTCATAAAGTTAATCATATTCTCAACCTCTATCCTTAGTAAAAATGTTGTGTTATTAGGAAATTATAGATTGGTAACTTCTTTACCTTTTATAATTTGAATTCCTCTAACCCTTGGTAAGAGAAAATCATCTAAGACCATATAGCTTACTACATCAACATCTATTACAAATAGGGATAGAGCAAGAGGGAAGCCTTTGCCTAATGGATCTATTCAACTCAAAACTATTTGACCTCACTCCATTTACTTCTACTATGGATAAAGCACCAATCATCAAAGTTTGGACCATTTTTACAAATTCTTTTGGAATACCTAGTGCTTCCATCATCATATAGATGAAATCCCACTCAATCCTATCATAAGATTTCTCATAATATAATAGAAATATATATGTTTTCTGATTGGTTTCTTTATCCCACTCCATGGCTTCCCAACATGCAACCAAGTTCTCCAGAATTTACATGCCTTTAACAAACCCAATCTGATTGTAGTTTATAATCTTGGGAAGCACCTCTTTAAGTCTAATGGCCTAGGATTTGACCAAAATCTTTTATGAAACATTAATGAGCATGATTGGTCTCCAATTTTTTATTAAGGACATATCACCCTCCTTGGGAATGAGTTATATAAGTCCCATGTTGATCTCACCTCCTAATGTTCCTTGTTCAAAATCTTCCCTATACACTTCTAGCAGATCTTGCCCAATCCAATCCATATTTTTCCTATAGAATTCTATAGGTAGACGATCACGTCCAGTGACCTTATCTAGTGCCATTTTTTATGGCACCATTGAAATCCTCCAAACTGATAGGTTTTCTAAGTAGGGTTGAATCTTCTTTCCTCACTCTATTAAGAATAATTTGCTTGATTTTATTTCTAGCTTCTACCATCTCTACCCCACTATCCTTAGAGATGAATATCTTTTGATATAACTATGAAAAATATTTGAAAATACCTTGTTGGTCCTCTATTTGAACTCCCTCTTCCCAAATCTTCTCAATCCTAACCTTGTCCTTTTTTTTTGTTTGAGGAGCTTAAAAAGGAATTTTGAGCCTATATCTCCATGTTCCACCCACTTACTCGTAGATCTGATTTTGACTCCTATGAGCTTATCATTTTACAATCTTCTGAGAGAATATTTAGACTCTAAAAACTTAGAAGTAGCCTCTTCACAAGAGGGATTATCTTGAAGGTAAATTTCTTCCTTGGAGAGATCTTCTTGAAGTTTTCCTTCTATCCACCTTTCATCCCTAGATCTTTTCCCCTAAAAGTTTAAAATAAGGTTTTCCAACTTGAGATATTCTAGGCCCATCTACTTCTTGCACTACTATGTTTCACTATTTCTTTGTTGTACATCTAATCATATATACAACATTATTGATTTATTCTTCATCCAAAAAGGAGGTGTTTAGGTAGAAGGTTTTACCTTTAGGGCACCTTCTAACATTGGATCCACTACCAATGAATCTAGTAGAGATGGGGTGATAGTTTAAAAATGTATAGGAGATTACTTTAATCAATCTACTAGCATCATCCTTCTGAAATTTGAAAAATTCATGATTAAATTAAAATCTATCCAACCTAGAATAGATCCTTTTGCCTCCCTGTTGAAAATTACACCAAGTTTTCCAAATGTCTTTATGGTCATCTTTGCAACCACTAAGTGGGTCAAGAAGCCTATGTTTTCCTATCATCATATTCAAAAACAATTGTTCACTTCCCTTCCAATCCATTCTATTACCCTAAACTTATCCTGAGAGTTCACTACCATGTTAAAATATCCTCCCAAGATCCAAGGAACATCCTCTAGTTAATAAAGCCATTTCTATAACCTAGTTCTTTCCCTATAAACATTAGAAGCATGTACTAAATAGATCCCAAATTCTCTACCTTTGTAGTCAAAGACAATCCATACTTCCCTATTGCATGGTGGTGCTCCCCATGTGGAGACAATTTTAGCCCAATTAGAGCTTATGATAATAGATGTGCCTCCTCTCCCTCTACTATGTATGGTAGAGTAGGTAGTAGCTTCTCTCCAAATACATTTTAGGGAGATGTCAAGTGTAAAGTTGGTTGCTTTAACTTCTTGAAGCATCAAAAAATCAAACCCCTTATTGACTCTCAAGAACCTTTGCACTATATATTTCATATCCAAAGACTCCATCCTCTAACATTCCAAGAAGCAATTTTAATATCCATAGAAAATATGTATAAGATTCCATGCTATTCCTAAAGCTTGAGTAGCATTTAGGCAGCCTATTACTATGAATTATTTTGGTCTCCTTCTTATTAACTAACTTTGTAGTTCTTCCCCTTCTCCTCTTTCCTTCCTTGGGTCTAATGGTTTCCCCTCCTAAAAAAATACTATGAAAATTATGAGGAATCTGACAAACTAGTAATTGAGGACATAGTGATAAACCATTTACTTGTTTTCAAGAAAAATCTATTAGAGACAGAGGGAAGTATACCTTAGGAGTTGTATGGAAAAATAGAGATTAGAAAACAACTTGCACATATTGAAGATGAGGCTATTAGAAATAAATCTATTGAGGATATGTTGCTAGTAGTTTTTGTACAAGAGAGAGAAATAATATTTAATGAACTCAAACCTTTGTTGAGGAACAAAGAAAGATTAGTGAAAATTATGAGTAGGAAATATGAAGAAGTCATAGAGGAGACTAAGAAAGCATTAGATCAGATACTTATGAGTAATATTCTTGTGAAGACTTCACCTCCTAAATCTACTATTCCTATACCTATAGGAATTGGAGGAGATCTCTAAGGAAGTTGAAGAAAATATTGAGAAGAGAAGTTAGTACTGACATGTAACCATATTTCTATGTTTCTGGTGTGCCTATGACCCTTGACACTTCACATGATGAGAAATATCCATTTGAAGGAAATTTTGACAATATAGTGGTGGATGAAGTAGAACAGAAAGAGGAAGAACAAAATGAAGTAGAACAAAAAGAGGAAGAACAGAAAGCGGTAGAGAAAAAACAAGAATCAGCATAGAAGAATGAGTTAGAAACAACAAAAGAAGAAGAGGAAAGAGTTGAAGTAAAACCTAAAATTGACACATCTACTATTCTATTATTGGAAAGGAAAAATATCTAAGTACAGATGTTGATAGCATAGATGAGGATGAACTGATGAGACTATCCTTCATCACATTCACAAAGGAAAAAGAAAGATCCGAGCAGAAAGGAGACAAAAAGACTGAGGGAATTACTAGAGCAATTGATACTATGAATAAACCGCTTCCAGACCCTAT
Organism: Thuja plicata; assembly: GCA_018584345.1. NCBI lineage: Eukaryota > Viridiplantae > Streptophyta > Pinopsida > Cupressales > Cupressaceae > Thuja > Thuja plicata. Next base: position 1,445,964 of record MU226421.1, on the reverse strand, counting down.
TGTTTTTCAAAGTAAAGATGATGAAGAGAATCTAAAAAATGGCTCTAGATGATTTTTATGGTCACTATGAGTCCTTAGTAAAGATCACTAGAGAGAAGGCAGAGAAAAGTTACTTAGAAAATAAGTTGAAGGAATTATGCCAGTCTATTTCATGGGACTTGGGAATTCTGAGATCAGCTACATCACAAGAAAAAAGTTTTGTTACACATGGAAGGATGTTATACAACTATTATATGAACCCTATCAGAGACCTACAAAATATAGAAGTTATTATTGCAAAGGACATGGCTACTCTAAACATCATGATGGATAGTTGTGAGACCTCCTCACAATCTGTAATGTAGATGGATAGAGAGGTAACAATTATTTTGGATAAGTTTAATTATTGGATATAGAGAAAGGGACAGTAATGACAAGATTTGGTTTGCTGAAGAGTCTAATAACTCCTAAGCTATCAATTCTTGAAGTACATCTATCTGATATGGATAAGACTGTAGATTCATTGAGAAAATCTATTCCCATAGAGTTAAAAGAAGTAGAGACATCATCATGTGCATTGAATGGACTAATTAATGTTAATCAGTTATTGGTAGTGTAATTCCCCACCAGGAAACCTAGGAGAACTAACATAAACATGCAACTAAGTTTATAGGATAAAAAAATTTCATCAGTTTAGTGCACCTTGAGTTAGAGGATGTGGTAGTAAGGGAGTTTTTTTTTCATGTGGGCAGTTTGGTCATATTGCAGTAAATTGTCCTCGGTGTACAGTGCATCTTTCAAGATAGAGGCTAGTAGCTTTTGAACCTATAGTTGGGAATGTTGGTAGATCTCATGGAGCGTATGCATCCTTTGATCGCCCTCCAGTTGTGTATCTTGCTCCTATGAGTGGGGTTGTGAATAGAGGACCAACAACTCATTTCTACATTCCTATAGTAGGGAACGATCCCCAGTGTTCAAATCAGAGACCTAGGAAGGTTCCTATGGGATCTGCATGTTGAGTCTTTTGTGACTTGGTAGGATGCTTTGTGTTGAGAGATTCATATCTCTATCTTTGTTGTAGGTTTCTAGGAGTAAGCCTAGTTTTAGGGGGGAGGATGTAATACCCACCCCTTAGTTTTCTTTTCAGTTTCGGTTGTCGAACTCTTTTAGGCCTTCTCATGTATATCTTGGTTATTTCAGTTGGTTTTGAGGATATTCATGTATTACTTTTTATTATGTTATTGATTCATTTCTTAGTGTATTATATCTTCTATTTGCATGTGGTTATGGATATTTCATGATGGTTATGTATATATTATGATGTCATTTTGATTATGGTTTTTCTAACAATACTGACCCTGTATCTATATGTGCATGGATCATTTGTATGTTTTACTTTTCTATTTGATGTGTTTTGTATGGTATGGGACACAGTCATAGTTACTTGCTTCGGCGAGATCCACACGGTAAACTAGTCTTGACCATTGGTTTTTATATTATGTGTATGCATATGTTCATCTTTGTGATGATAGGTTTGTAGGTACCAGGCTAGGTCTTCCCTAAATTGGAAGGAGTGAGTGTGCCCTATCGCAATATCTCAATGGTAAGAGAGGGAAAATAATATTCAAGCCTAAATCCATACCCTAAACCCTTATTTTGTCCTAGAACTAGAATAGAATATGATTGACTATCCTATCTAAATCCATTAAGTTACGTGGATTTGAGAGCATTTTTGTGTGTGCTTGTGTGTCTATTTCAGTTGTTTCTCCGTTTCAGTTGTTTTTCTGATTAGATGGGTTTCAGTTGATTTAATGATGCTTTTGGCTTGATTTATTTAATGAAAAATTATGGTAAATATTAATATTAATAATTACACCTTTAATAAGGTTAAAACATTGATATATTAAATATATGGTTATTTAATAATTAAATATTAATTAAATACCTATATTTAATTAATCTATTTAATTATTAAGTCTTGATTTAAACAATTAAGATTCAATCAATATTAAATTCAATTATTGTAATTAATTGTGCAAAGTTGAATTATTGAATATTACTTTAAGTTGCACGATAATTGATTTATTTAAATAGAAATATTCTCATGCATTTTCAATTATGACTTTGTTTTTTATATTATAAAGTTGAGTTGTGCATTGCTTTAAGTGAAATTGAAAAAAATATATTTATTTTAATTTTTAATTAGATAATTAATATTCCATTAGAGTTTCACTTTTTGAAAACCTAATTGCTTGGTTTTCTATATCCTTGGATTGAAAGCTGTTTGGGAGGTTGTTCAATCAGGGAGAAGAAGAAATTAGGTGATTGGAGATTTGTGGAAATCTTAGGAGAATTTTTGGATTCTTGATTGCTTTATTTTTTTAATTTGTTCCTCTCAATAGTTACTAAGGTAGGATCTTGATCTTGATAATTCTAGCTACCAGATCCCTGTCTTCTATGCATCTGGAATGTTAGGATCCTTTGTTTGAATATTCCTTATTTGATATTATGTGTTTATTTTTCTTAAAATTAAAAAAAATAGGTTATTGGATCAATTATGTGGTATTTCCTTCATGTTTGCATGACATATCTATGTTTTGGGCATAAAGGGTTTCACTTAAAATGCTTTGGTTCTATATGGGCATCAGGGTTTTCAATTGAAATGATTTAGTTTTCAATATTTCCCTTAGGGTTTCAGATCTGTGAAAAATATCTTATTTTGTGAGAAATTTGTTATTGTTGTAAAATTTGGCTTGAAACCCTCAAATCTGTAAATCCCTTACCTTGGAAACAAAATTGCACCCTTACCAGGTTCGTGTCCAAAAATCAGGTCTAGATCTGCATGGATAGAGTTAATTGCATATTTAAAAATTCTCTTAGAATAAATAATTAATATTAAATTTAGAATGTTTTCCTTGGTTGCATCAAATTGCATGCTTGATTATTTAAGTAATTTAATATTATTGCATGTAGATCTACAACTGTATAGTAAAACATAAAATGAGGATAAATGTATGTTCTCTCTTTTATTTTGAAAATTAATTAAACAATATTTTTTTAAAGAATAAGCATTTATAAGATATATTTATTTGCATGTTATTTAAGAAGGATTTATTTATTTGTATTAAAATAATTCTTGTTGGAATTTGCATGCAATAGTATTCTATTTTTAGAAATTATGTTTCTTTAGAAATTCTATTTTTAGAAATTCTATTTAAAAATAATAAATAATAATTTAAAAAAAAAAAATTGAATTTGCATGACACATATTCTATTTTTAGAAATTATATTTTCAAAAAAAAAATAATAATAATTTGAATTCACATGCAGTGGGATTCTATTTTCATAAAAATCTATTTTTTAAAAAAACTAAATTAAATTATGTGGATGATTCCAATAAACTTTTACTTGTAATTATATTTGAATCTTAGTAATTATTAAAATAGAAAAATTTATGTGTTAGATTTTTAAATTAATCTATAGGGATTTTATTTGCATCTTCCTTGGAAATTAATTATATTTTCGTTAGTAATTTTATTAGATAAATGAATCTACATAATGTTATTTTAAATTTGTTTATCACTATGTGTACACCTCTCTCTCCGGTTTCCCACAACTTTCCAAGGGCAGGGGTTAGTAGCCAAGGTTCACAAGTGCATGCAAATCTATTACGCAATAACTACTAAACGAATGATGGAAACGTAAGCAATAAAATGTACA
>MU226421.1:1347512-1416964 GCA_018584345.1 Thuja plicata | reverse complement strand
ACTGGCAAAGTAGGGCATTTCGTAAACTTAACTCTTTTCCGCACTGCAAACTGAACAAACTGCCTTTGAAACTGAACTCATAGGGTCATCAAAAAGATCTTCCAGAAACCCAACCTCTGGAGCTTGAGTGAATATGATATGTAGAACATGACCCCTCAGTTTTCTTCCTCTGAAAAGAAACTTCTGAACTGATACCGATCTGCAAAGATAGCACTTTAACACTTCTTGAATTTTAGCACAGTAAATATGTAGAAATCGGGTTCGGAATCGGCAAAGAAAAGTGATCAACCAGATTGGTCAAGGCTTGGGAATCTTCAAAGGAGTTTATTCCTAGGTCTATAATGTAGGTCAACCTTCAATTATCCAAAATTTTCACCCGGGTATAGACTTTCAAAAGCTCAAAGTGGGTCACTTACCAATTCTGAACTTGAATACACAGGAAATTAGATTTAATCACTGTCAGAATGGTTCTTGAAAACTTATCATCTGATTTCATAAAGATCTACAGACTGGAAAATATGGAGTGTGTGACCACTGGAACACAGTACAAAAGGAATTTTCTCAATTGGGTGAATTGGTCAAAAGTTATAACATGTCAAAATGGGCTAATCAGATTTCTAAGCAGGACAAAAATGCAAATAGTTCAGAAACAATCGACTTTGGGAAGTATGAAAACTTATCAAACAGATTCAGAATGACCTGAGGTTTAAAATATAAGCTCTTTGATATTCATGCTAAACATTCCCAAAGTGGCGAACAATGAAACTCATCAGGGTGTAAGATACTCAGAAGCAAAGTAGGCTCCGGACAATAAATTGACACATTGGCAAAATGCAGAATTAGGTGACCCCCTCAAAATGACTACTCCCTAAACATGTCAGAACTGAAAATTAGGAGCTGGGACCCACTGCATATATCAAATGAAAGGCATTAAAGCCTCTCCCAAATTTTTATTTCATGAAAATCATCCGGGCATTTTTTACAAGCACTCCAACTGAGCCTTCTCACAGAATTTCAGAGATATTTTACTTTGCTTATCTGAAAAATTTAACATGGTCAGTCCAAATTTGTTCCAAATTTAGGAGTACCAACAGATTCTTTGGCTATCAATAATATCACTATCAAGTATAGGTTTCCCTTGCCAATGATGGATGACATTATGGATAGTTTGAGTGGAGTTGATTATTTCATAAAGATAGATCTAAATAATGGATATCACCAAATCTGGATTAGAGAAGGAGATAAATGTAAGACAACCTTCAATACAAAGGAGGTCTTGTATGAGAGGTTCATCATGCCCTTTGGGCTAACCAATGCGTCGAGCACATTAATGTTGCTCATGAATAGGGTATCAAAATATTTTTTAGTAAGTTTGTTATTGTTTATTTTTATGATATTTTTATCTTCAATAAGACATTGAAAGAGATTATAATGCATATTCATAGGGTCTTTGAAAAGTTAAGGGAAGATAAGTTGTTGATTTACCTGGAAAAGTGTAGATTTATGAAGGAGATAGTGTACCTAAGATTTTTTGTCTTAGTAGATGGTCTTAAAATGGACCTAGAGAAAGTGAAGGCTATCTTTGAATGGCTTGCTCCAAGGAGTTCTATTAAGGTAAGATATGTTCATCATTTGGCTAGATTTTATAGAAAGTTTACCAAAAACATTAGTATTATCTATGGAAAGATTTGACATGGTACCATGAAGGAAGTATTAAAGATGAAATAATAGAAGCGTAATATTCTAGCACCTACTTCAGATACTAAGGAGATAGAAGATATATTGGATAGTCATGTTGGAAAAAGTACAAGAAATAGGAAATATGAAGAGTACTTGGTCAAATGGAAAGTATGACCTATTGAAGATTCACCATGGCTATCAATGGAAGAAGTTGATTTCCTTGTTTTTCCTCTAAACACCTGAGATGTGATAGGGTAACTTCTCAAATCACCCTGGGTGTCTAATGAAGGAGCATCCAGGGGGTAAGAGAAATCTTGCATCACCCAAAAATATTGGCCAATTTTTCAATAAGGGCTATCTTTAGGCGGGGTTACTATTTTTGGAAAGTTTACTATTTTTAGTAAGATTTTTGTTTGAACACAGATTGTCCCAATTACTTCTTTGGAAGTTCATTTTGGATATATAAGCATGTTGGTAAAGGTTCATGGCAAGATCAAGTCTAGTTTTGAAAATATCAATTTTTTTGTTGTGATGAGGTGGTAAAAAAAACTTTGAACTCAATTTTGAAGGCCATAGAGGCTCCAAAAGGGGGGTCAAACTTTGATCGGATGGCATTTTTCCATCCCAAGTTGTAGAGTGCTTTGAGAGGTTTCTAAAATTAGGTTATAATAGACAATTGGGTCAATGGTTCACAAGTTAGAGCTTTCAAAATTTGTCTCATTAGGACTCAATTTTTAATATAAAAGGAAGAGAGAAAAATCACTTAAGGAAAGAAATTGAATCATTGGGCACCAAAATGGGAAAAATTCACTTTTTAGAATATTCTAAGGTAGCTAATTGTGCTACTTATATAGGGATTAACAGTTTTTTAGGGAATAACCCTAGAAGGTAGATTATGGCTCTATCTTGTAGATCATTGTAATGAAAATGCCCATGTGGTTGTGGCATTTTACTTTTCTAAATATTGAAATATCATTTCATTGAATATAAAAGTAAAAATAAAAAGTGTTTTTGTTCTTTTCATTATTTTGTTCTTGCAATTTTCTATTTATTTCCCTATTGTTTTGTGTGTATTTGATTGAATGAGGGTAATACCCTTCATCACTTATTTTAAAATACCCACTTTTTACCAATCACATTATTGTCAGTTTGGGAACAAGTTCCCAAGTCTAATTCTTCTCTATCCAATCAAGTCCTTATTTCATTTCTCTTACCCAACTCTGATCACTATACGCTTCTTCCATAGTTTTTATCTTATTTCTTAAAGTAAACATAATAAATATTGTTCTTGTACTTATCTACTTCTTGTAATGATACCTTTATTCTTATCACCTATAATCTGATTCTCTGAATGATTTCTCTATGCATACCTTGGGGTATTTGTTTTAGATGTTAGAGACTACCTTGTCTCTTCTTCTTCTTCTTCTTCTTCTTCTTTCTTTTATTTTTTCTCATGTCCTCTATATCATATTCATATTCAAAGTATTACTCAGGATTTTTCTAAACATCTTCATCAACCTTCACATTCACACTTTCAACTATCTTATTTAGTCTCTAGTTGTAACACTAGTATGCTTTTTTCTTTGTATAATATCCCAAAAATATAGCTTCATCACCTTGGTTGTCAAAATTTCCAAGGTTGTCTTCATCTCTCTGAATGTAGCATTTCCTCCCAAAAATCTTGAATTATTTCACTATAGGTGGTCTTCCATGCCGTTGTTCATATGAAGTCTTCCCATGTGTCTTTTAGTAAAGAACTCTATTGAGTGTGTACAATTTTGTATAAATTTATTCTATCTATTACACTTATGGTAAACCTTCCTCTTTGATCATTGTCATGGTTGCTTCCTGCATTGTCTGATTCATCCTTTCCACTATACCATTCTGTCGTGGTGTTCTAGGCACTAAAAACTATCTTTTAATGCAATGTTCCTCACAAAATTTATGAAATTCATCAAAATTAAAACCTCCTCTATCATATCTCAAACCTTTAATCTTCCTACCAACTCCATTCTCAACTCTTTCTTTAAATATATTGAATTTCTCAAATGCTTTAGATTTCTCTCTTAGAAATGCAACCAAAGATAACCTGGAATAATCATTGAAAACTATGAAATATCTCTCACCTTATAAGATTATTTTTCTATTAGGACCACGTAGGTCAGTATACACAAGATCTATCAAATTAGTAGATAAATGATCTTTTGTCTTGAATGATTCTCTTTTTTTCTTTCCTTCCTAACATCCCTTATGTTGGCATAATTGCTCTAGTTGATAAGGAAGTTAAGTGGATGATTAAAAGGTTAGATCAATTATATTATTTGTCATTGATGTCAAATAGAAAAGTATTAACTATTGGTGAGAAGGAAGACTTATTGGCATAAGGATGTCAGCTATCAAAATCTGATAGCTATCAGTTAAAAGGGAAAATCCTGACATAGCCGATAAGAAGGAAGAACATAAAAATGGTTTAATAAGGTGATAAAGTTATCATTTTTTAGATCTAGGTTTAGGGTTTTGACGATTAAATATTATCTACTTAAGGAATAGACAAGAAGAATTTTGGTATCATGATGAAGAAGACATGATATTGCTAGAATAGAGGAACTAATCAGAGAAGGATTATTGTGATCATAGACAAGGATACAGATTTGAAAAAAAGGATTGGAATGGTATGATATTGTGGTAAGTAACTTTATTGGATCTGATATAGAATAATTAGTGCAAACTACATATTATTTTATTGGATGTTACTCTCTAACAATTATGATAGTAAAATCCCTTAATCGGGTGACCCTGATAGGTCAATTGTAAATCCTTTAACAACGTGGCATTCTCAAAAGAGTGTCTATAATCCTCTAGCCGGGTTACTCCTAACAGGATATAAGAATTTAACAGGTCTCTAGGGAACTCTCATAACTGGGTAGAATTTAATAGTTCTTTTGTAACCCTTAATCAAGCAAGCTCTTTATTGGTTGTATTTTATAAGAGTACAACTATTTGTGGACACTGATCTCACATCGTGGTTTTTTCCCTAACCGGGTTTCCAAAAGATAAATATTGGTGTTAATGTTGTATTAATGTTTACTTTATGTTGCATGGATTTTTAATGTTATGGTAACCAATAATATTTTTATAGTTTAACTAAGCTATAATCAGTAAATATATTTGAAGAAGATTTAGGATTGTGATTTTAAGGTTAAGTTGGTGATTACTCATTCACCCCCTCTTAGTAACCTTTCCTATACCTAGAAATGGTATCAGAGCATTGGTTCCCTAATTTGGAAGCTTAACTACTTAGGGAAAAGATCTCAAGATGTATATGAAGGATGCACCTAAGTTTAATAAGAATGCAGATGAATTTGGAATGTGGGAAAGTAGGATAAAATTGCACCTATTAGGACTCTCAGATAATGCAGTGGATTATCTCACCAATGATTATGTACAACCTTCTGGTATACTTATCAAAGAACATAAGAAAGAGAAGTTGATTCTAAAATCTGTGATGATAGAGCTCACAAGTGCCTTGAACAACTTTGAGTGTGTTGATATATAAGATCTACCTTCAGCCAAGCAGATTTGGGATAAGCTTGTACAAGTACATGGTGGAGACTAACATATCTTACAGGAAAAGGTTGAGAAACTAAAAGGAAAAATATGATGAAATGAAGATACACGAACAAGAAACCATTTCACAATATGGAACCAGAATAAAAGAAATTGTCACATCCTTCTAAGGCACTGGTGGAAAGATGGAAGAAAGTGATGTTGTAAGTAAAATGCTCAAAACACTTCCACACAGGTATGCTATTAGAGTTTATGCTATACAAGAGCTAGGAATAATTGATAAGAGTAATATCACAATTGATTCACTTATTGGTAGGCTTACAACATTTGAATTAAGCAATTTTGACAATATAAAACCTACTAGTGAAGTTGCATTTCAAGCTACTACTAATGTTGGATCATCTAGGAAAGGAAAAATTGTTGTTTATGACTCTAGCGAATATGAAGGATTAGCGGCTGAGGAGAAAGAGTTGGCAGAACTTGAAGCATTTATTGCTAGGATATTTCCTAAAGATAAAGTAATATACAAAGGGAAAATTCCTATTCTATGCTAGAACTATATACAAATCAGTCACTTTGTACACACATGTCCTAACAACCCAAAAAAGGAACATGATGGAGAAAAGAAAGACATAAAAGAAGTACAAGGATTTCACTCAGAAGAGAAAAAAAGATATGTTACGTCATTGAGGAAGAAGAAAATGAATACAATACTGATGGATATGATAAGGATGAGGAAATAGTGTTTTCTTCTATAAAAGAAGATCCCTCTACTGACAATGCTGAAATTGGTGAAGAGAAAGCTTTGATCTCAAGTATGAATTGTAACAATGATTAGAGCATTGACAGCGACTATACACACCATATAACCATGGAAAAATATGATGGAGGTTTAGTTAAATTTGGAAATGGTTATCCCAACATATTCAGAGGTAAAGGTACTATTTCTTTAACTAAAGATATCTCTTGTGTTGATATTTACTAGGTTGATGGATTGAAATATAGTTTGTTAAGAGTGTCTCAATTGAATAAAAAAGGATTCAAATTTGAGTTTAGTAATGGAAAATATAAAATATTTGAGAAGACTAGAAAACTCATTCCTACTGGTGAACAAAAAAAAGGTAACCTTTTTAAATTGAATAGTATAATTGGTCACTGTTTAATTGCTAAAGTAGAAGAAAGCTAGTTATGCCATAAGAGATTGTGTCATGCAAACTTTGATAATCTGGTAAAGGTTAGCAAGAATAAATTTTTTAGAGGTATACTATTAGAACTTGAAAAATTTTGCATGGTTCCAAGCTTTCTTTCCTTGTCTTTGCAATTATTTTTGGTCTCTGGCCTGAATCCCTAAGTCTTGTTTTGTCAAATTCTTGGAAAAACCCTAAACCCTCAAGACCTATTTTATTCTCTCATTACATTTTTCCAAGTCACTTAGAATATTTTTAAGTCATGTGTGCTTTTACTTTGCCTTTGTCACGCAATATCCCAACCAAGATCAAATATTCCTTTTCCTTTCAAGATTATGCACGCATTGTTGATCTATTCATGTCCATGTTCTAATCATGTGGTCGACGTTGAGTCGCTAGATCAAGTTCAAGTTTAAGTTTTTATTTAGCGATCTAGAGAGGATCATGGACGCATATTTCATTGTGTGGGTGGTGCTTGATCTTGATATATAACCTTGGTCAAGCAAAGTATTTGGAGATTCAAAGATACCTTTATCTCTGAATCTCATAATTCAACCATGGTCAGGGCAGGGTTACTTTTTCTCTTTGGTCGCTTGATCTTTGAATGGACCTATGGTCAAGTTAAATGTTTTGAGATTACGCACAAGCCATCGATATTGCTTTGATCTTATGGCTGGTGCTAAGTCTCCATATGAAAGTCAGAGTCAGGTTTCTATTCAGCGATCTAGCAAGGGTCATTGATCTCGTTATGTCCTTGTCTTGATCGTGTGGTCTGCGCTTGATCTCATGATAGACCCTAGGGTTAAGAAATGTTTCAGTGACTTTTCATAGCCTTTATCTCTGAATCTCCAGATAAACTTGGGGTTAAGTCAAGGCTGGATAGGTTTATTTAGCAGCTCAGAGATAAGCTTTATGGCGCATAATCTCCATATTTGTGTTAGTAATAACTGAGAGGGGGGGTGAATCAGTGGCTTCAAAAAATATCCTTTAAACTTTAACCACCAATGAAATATATCTTAGATTATTAAGTCCCTACAAGATGCATGCCATGAAATATTAATAATGAATTAACTGTTTGTCATTTTTCCTTGTCTGTCCTTGTTCTCCTTGATTACCGATAAGCAGTAAAACTATTTACCGATACTCACTAAATATGCAGAGTATACCAATCTATCCAGAAATGCATATGTGAAATGTAAAACAATAAATTAATAACCATACACACATAACACATGGATTTTAACATGGAAACCCTGTTAAGGGAAAAACCACTAGGATCGGTACCCCAAATTTTCACTCTTCTGAAGTGAGCCCTATTAGGAGCCAACCCTGTTAAAGGTTACAAACAAACTGTTAGGTGTGACCTTGTTAGAGGATTTTATACATAGAGGTTTTAACTTAGTATCGGGCATCTATCTGCTACCATCCTTGAATCATCCCCCTTCTTAGACTGTTAATAGGATTTAGGCAAATCTTCCTACCATCCTTGAATCAGCCTTCTTCTTATACTGTCAATAGGCTTTATGCAATTTCAATGCTACTTTCATGAATCAACCTTTTTGGTACTCCTTGGGATGTACCTCAATATATAGAAGACTATTAAGTCCTACTCTATTAAGAGACTTGATGCTTCAATGGTTAAACTGAAACATAATGACCTGCTTCTAATGCAACTTGAATTGCAGATTTTCAGATCTATTTAAGTACATTACCTCTTTGATCAATGTATCAATTCAATTCTTTGTGCTCCGCACTTTCTACTCTATGATGCTATGCTTCACTGTTCGTTGGTATCTGTAGAATTCTCTAGCTCTCCTTCAGCTTGATTGATTGGGACTGTATGAAGTTCTTCTTCACCAGTTTCTCTTCAGCATCCTCTTTCTATTCACTCCCCTTCATGTGTATCTGATTGTGGAAATGAATTATGCTTGTCTCTTATGTAGACATGATATTCCTTAATTCTTGATTCTTGACTCTTGGCATGAAAAACAATCCAGCCAATTTGATTTAAAGCATAAATCCTGAATTATCTCATAGTTATCTTCTTGCCAACTGTATAAATCTTCTTTAAATCAATTACTTAACTCTGATCGAATAAAACAAATAAAACAACTAGTTAAGTCTATCCTTAAGCTCTGCCAGCTAGATATTTTTTCATTTTTTGAACTCTCTGTTCTGTCAGTCAACTCTGCAGTTAGTTGTCAGTGACAACTACCAGTTCCGTCGGTGTGACTCTAGTCAACTTCAGGATCTTTGTCCGTCGGGCATCATTGGATTTTTCTCATTGGGAAACTCTATTTTCATCTCATTTGGCATCACTATGATTTTTGTTCATCGAGCAATACTATCTTCTGCTCGTCGGGTATCACTGTAAATTTTTCTTTTCCTTTACCGATGGTGTGCACTCCATCAGTGTTGTCTATCACTTAGTGAATAATTGACTTTTATGCATTGCTGAAAGCATAATCTTTGTTTTATTGATTCTCTAAAGTCTTTGGCATTATGTATATGATTGTATAGATGATATCAAGTTGATATCAATGAAAATACAAACCATTAACTACTTTAATATCTTGCATCATCTTCAACTTAACATTGTCAAACATTCAATCAGTTACATGTCATCAATCTCTCCCTTTGGCATTGATGGCAACATACTATATTATCACACTATACTATTTCTAATACAATATGAAATACAATTGTTAAGATTCATCAAATTACCAAATAGTTTGTTTTGATAACCGATAAAAATGTCTAACCGCCGGTAAGCTCTGTGTTTAGCTTAGATTTTATTCTTGCAGCTTTCTGTGTTTCTTGTACTCATGTGTCATGTTCTATCCTTTGTGTCAATATCTCTCTTTTGATTGTTCTTCTTCTTTGATGTCTCTGTCTCTTGTCAGCAACTCTCCTTTTGTATATGATTCCTTCATACAAATTCTCTCCCTATGGATATGATCTCTCCCTATTTGGAGTAATCTGTTAATGGATAATATTTCTTCTTTTTCTGAAGAATGTGATAATATGGAAACTTTCTCTCCCTTTGACAACAATTCCAAACAAATATTTTACAAATATCTGACATTCATGTCAAACAATTATTTTCTTCTATCCATAATATATTCCTTAAATTTCCCTTATCCATCAGCAATACAACAACATGCTCTGGTGCTTGGTTTTGATATATACCTTTCTGTATATAGATGTAGCTTTGAAGTTCATCTATTTTTGCTTGCATCAACATGAATGATATTGTGAAAATATATAGGCTGATGCAGCCTTCAGTCTTTTACTAACTGGTAGACAAGGGTTTGACCCCTAGTCTCTTTCTCAAGTACTCAAATGTATCCTTGGGTAGTGGCTTGGTGAAGATATCAGCCAATTGTTCTTTTGATTGCACATACTCAAGTATCACCTCTTTTTCTTGAACTTTCTCTCTTAAGTAATGATACTTGATTGCACTGTGTTTAGTCTTTGCATGCATGACTGGATTCTTGGAAATGTTTATTGCACAGGTGTTATTACAATAGATAATAACTGGTTCTGAGATCTTCATATGCATACCTTCAAGCAAATGTTTGATCCATGCAATATTTGAGTGATTTTCAGTAGCAGCAACATATTCTACTTCTGCAATAGACTGAGAGATGCATCCTTGCTTCTTGCTAATCCATGTGACAAGTCTGTCACCCATAAAGAATGCTCCTCCAGTTGTGCTCTTTTGGTCATCAAGATTTCCAGCCCAATCAGCATCGGTAAACACTTTTAGTTCAAATTTGCCTTCTCTTCTATACCATAAGCCAAATTCCTCAGTGTTCTTTAGATATCTTAAGATTATTTTCACAGTAGTCATATGTGACTCCTTGGGGTTAGCATAAAATCTAGCAACAATTCCTAATGCATGTGCAATGTCTGGTCTAGTGTGTACAACATATATGAGTTTTCCTATCATTGATCTATACAAAGTCCGATTTATCTCTGTTGTCTTGTCTTCCTTTATTAATTTGCATCCAGTAGCCATCGGTGTTCCAACAAGTTTGGAATCTTCCATCTTGAATATTTTTAGGACCTCTTTGATGTATTTGGACTGTGTAATGAAAATTCCTTCACTTTGTTAAATGATCTATAGACCAAGAAAGAACTTGATCTCTCCAAACATAGACATCTCAAACTCTTTTCTCATCTCATCAGCAAATGATTTGCATAGCATATCATTTCCTCCAAATATGATTTCATCAAAAAATATTTCAGCAATCAAAGTGTTAGCATTAGTATCTTCTTTCAAATAAAGATAACTATTTTCACTAGTCCTTATGAATCCAATACTTATTAGATAAGAATGAATTCATTCATACCAGGCTCTGGGAGATTTTTTTAATCCATACAAGGCTTTTTGAAGTCTACATACCATGTTCATCTTATCTAGATCTACAAACCCTTCTGGTTGCTCAATGTATACCTCTTCTTCAAGTATTCCATTTAGGAATGCTGACTTGAATTCTATTTGATATACTTTGAATCCTTTGTATGTAGCATAAGAAAGTAGTATTCTTACTCCTTCTAGCCTAGAAATGGGTGCAAAGGTTTCTCCATAGTCTATACCTTCCTCTTGTGAATACCCATTTCATACTAGTTTTGCTTTGTTCCTTGTGACTTCTCCATTCTCATTCAGCTTATTCCTGAATATCCATTTTGTACCGATGACATTCTTGTCATCTAGTCTTGGCACAAGTGACCATGTTTTGTTCTTCTCAATATAATCAATCTCATCATTCATAGCACTTATCCATTCTTCATTATCTAGTGCAGCATTGACAAATTTTGGCTCAAACTCACAAATTAAGCAATTTGAGTTTAAAGACTTACTTCTTGTTCTTGTACCAGCTTTCTTATCTCCTATGATCTAGTCCTCTAGATGGTTCCTTCTTACATATCTTTCTATTACAGGTACAACTCTTTGTGTATCAGCTTGATCTTCATTACCTTGCACATTATCTTGATCATTATCCTAACCGTCGGTAACAGCATTCTAACCATCGGTTGCATCATTCTCTTATTATGGAATTAAGCACTATTGCTCGGGTAGAGTTATGGGTTCTTCACAATATACAAACTTTTTGTAGTCTTCTATTTCTATTGTGCTTTCCAGCTCATTCTTTTATGAAAATTCATCAATCTTCGCATTTGCACTTTCAACTATTTTGTTAGAAGTCTTGATTAGACATTTAAAAGCTTTTCTCTTGGTAGAATACCCCAGAAAAATACCTTCATCACTTTTGGTGTCAAGCTTTCCATTTCTATCATCCTTTAAGACATAACATTGACTACCAAATATCTTGAAGTAACTTACATTGGGTGTTTTACTATACCATAGCTCATAAGGTGTCTTCTTTCTGTCCTTCTTCAATTGTACTATGTTAAGTGTATAAACAGCAGTGCTGACAGCTTCCCTCTAGAAGATTTGGGTGATGTCCTTTTCTATCATCATTGTTCTTGCACAATCAACTATTGATCTGTTCCTTCTCTCATCAATCCCATTTTGTTGTGTTCTTGGTGCAGAAACCTGTCTTTTTATACCATGCTCATTACAAAAATTAGTGAATTCATTTGATATAAATTCTCCTCCTCTATCTTATCTTAAAATTTTTAGATCCTTACCACTTTGTTTTTCTACCATAGCCTTATACCATTTAAACATCTTGAATGCTTTAGATTTTTATTTTAGAAACATGACTGTCATCACTCTAGAGTAATCATCAACAAAGAGAATAAAATATCTATCTCCATAATAATTATTTGTCCTCATAGGTCCACATAAATCAGTATGGACTAATTCTAGAATATCATCAAATGTATGGGTTTTACTTTTGAAACTAGACTTTGTCATTTTACCTTTTTGACAATTTTTGCACATGATGTTGTCTGGCTTTGTCATCGTCGGTAAGCCTCTTACACTTCTTCTGCTTATTTTCATCATGTTTTCAAAATTCACATGACACAATATTTTGTGCCACAACCATATATCTTCATTTCTAGTCATTAAGAAAGTGGTGTTAGTATCATTCAGATAGAATAAGTTACCTTTAGCCTGTTCACTGGTACCAATTAGTTTTCCTGACTCATTGAAGATCTTTGCCTTCTTGTTTTCAAATGCTACTCTATGACCTGAATTATTCAGCTGAGAAACACTTAATAGATTATAATTCAATCCTTTTACCCAATAAGCATTTTCACATTTAATTAGGTTATTCAACATTATTGTTCCTTTACCTTCAACTGGACAAGGTGTATCATTTCCCATTCTTACTATACCACCATTATAATATTCAAAAGTGTTAAACTTTTCTTTGTCATCGGTCATATGGTGAGTACAACCACTATCTATAATCCAGATATCATTCTTACTAACCTTAGTTATGAGTACAGCTTCTTCATACCTTTCATCTTCATCTGAATCATCCTTCACAGCTACAAATACCATCTCGATGTCATCATCAGGTTCGGTGTTAGTATCTTCATCTTTGCAAGCAGCTAGGTAGCTATCCTTCTTACCTTTATCCTTGTAGTCTTGGGTACCCTTTCTTTCTGTTTGTCGGTAACCTCTGTAATCTTTGTTATCACCTCTGTTATATTTCTTCTCAAAAGATCTATCATTACTTCTATCATCTTTTCTTCTCTTAGGACATCTTGCAGCAAAGTGTCCAATCTCTTTACAATTAAAGCATACAAGTGGTATCTTTCCTTTGTATTTACCTTTACCTCTCTATATTATTCTATCCATAAGTGCTTCTATTTCATCTAGATCTTCTTCTTCACTTTCACTTTCATTGTCCCGTCTAGATGAGTATCTATGATTGGATTTGCTTATTTTCATAGAAGACTTACATGCAGACTCTAAACTTGGTAAGACACTGTTGTCAAAGTTATTCATCTCAAATGAAATCAGTCTACCAATTAAATTATCAAGAGTAACTATATTTTTTGCTACTGCTCTCATTTCTTGAATAGCATAAACTCTAATAGCATATACAGGAAATAAGGTTCTTAAGATTTTACTTACCACTGTCTCCTCTTCAAGTGTACCTCCAACACCTCATATAGCATTGACTACTTCTTTTATTCTTGTGTTTTATTGTGTGATGTTTTCTCATTCTTTCATTCTGAGATCATCAAACTTTCCTCTAAGGCTTTCTGCCTTGGATCTCAGAACATTTGTATCACCTCCATGTACAAGCTTCAGTTTGTCCCACATTTTCTTTGCATTTTTGCAGTCCTTGACATCTTCAAATTCAGCATCAGAGAGTCAGGAAGAAAGCTATATAACCATGTAGTTATGCTCATGCTTCTCTCTCAATTGATCTACTATCAATAATCCTGTAGGAAAAACATATTTAGTATCTAATCATTGAGAAACATCATTACCAATACCTGATAAGTGGAGTCTCATCCTTCTTTTCCATGAAGCAAAGTTGTCTTTGTTCAACTTGGGCACATCTCGTCTGTTCATCTTGTGATCTTTACTTAGGTCTTGAGACCTTCCTTCT
This sequence comes from Thuja plicata, assembly GCA_018584345.1. Classification (NCBI taxonomy): domain Eukaryota; kingdom Viridiplantae; phylum Streptophyta; class Pinopsida; order Cupressales; family Cupressaceae; genus Thuja; species Thuja plicata. The sequence goes on along the minus strand of MU226421.1, from coordinate 1,402,986 downwards.
AAGAACACAAGCTCTGACACCAATTGTTAGTAGTAACTAAGAGGGGAGGGTGAATCAGTGGCTTCAAAAATTATCCTTTAAACTTTAACCACCAATGAAATACATCTCAGATTATTAAGTCCCTACAAGATGCATTCCATGAAATATTAATAATGAATTAACTGTCTGTCAGTTTTCCTTGTATGTCCTTGTTCTCCTTGATTACCGATAAGCAGTAAAACTATTTACCGATACTCAGTAAATATGCAGAGTATACCAATCTATCTAGAAATGCATATGTGAAATGTTAAATAGTAAAGTAATAACCATACACACATAACACATGGATTTTAACATGGAAACCCTGTTAAGGGAAAAACCACTGGGACCAGTACCCCAAATTTTCACTCTTCTGAAGTGAGCCCTATTAGGAGCCAACCTTGTTAAAGGTTATAAACACACTGTTAGGTGTGACCTTGTTAGAGGATTTTATACATAGAGGTTGTCACTTAGTATCAGGCATCTATCTTCTACCATCCTTGAATCAGCCTCCTTCTTAGACTATTAATAGGCTTTGGGAAAATCTTGCTACCATCCTTGAATCAACCTTCTTCTTAGAATGTCAATAGGCTTTATGTAATTTCAATGCTACTTTCATGAATCAACCTTTTTGGCACTCCTTGGGATGTACCTCAATATATAGAAGACTATTAAGTCCTTCTTTGTTAAGAGACTTGATGCTTGAATGGTTAAACTGAAACACAATGACCTATTTCTAATGCAACTTGAATTATAGATTTTTAGATCTATTTAAGTACATTACCTCTCTGGTCAATGTATCAATTCAATTCTTTGTTCTTCACACTTTCTTCTCTGTGATTTTGTGCTTCACTATTCATCGGTGTTTATAGAATTCTGTAGCTCTCCTTCGGCTTGATTGATCAGGATTATATGAAGTTCTTCTTCACCAGTTTCTCTTCAGCATCATCTTTCTATTCACTCCCCTTCTTGTGTATGTGATTACAGAAATGAATCATGCTTGTCTCTTATATAGACATGATATTCTTTAATTCTTGATTCTTGAATCTTGGCGTGAAAAACAATCCAGCCAATTTGATTTAAAGCATAAATCCTTATTTATCTCATAGTTATCTTTTTACCAACTGTACAAATCTTCTTTAAATCAATTACTTAACTATGGTTGAATAAAACAAATAAAACAACCAGTTAAGTCTATCCTTAAGCTCTGCTAGCTAGATATTTTGTCTTTTTCTAAACTCTATGTTATGTCGGTCAACTCTGCAGTTAGTTGTTGGTGACAACTGCCAGTTCTATCGGTGTGACTCTAGTCATCTTCGGTATCTACGTCTGTCGGGCATCATTGGATTTTGCTCATTGGGCAACTCTATTTTCAGCTTTTCGGGCATCACTATGATTTTTCTTCATTGGTAAATACTATCTTCTACTTGTTTGGTATCACTATGACTTTTTCTTTGCCTTTACCGATGGTGTGCACTCTGTCAGTGTTGTCTGTCACTTAGTGAATACTTGACTTTTATGCATTGCTGAAAGCATAATCTCTATTCCATTGATTCTCTGAAGTCTTTGGCATTATTTATATGATCATATAGATTATATCAAGCTGACATCAATGAAAATACAAACCAATAACTGATTTAATGTCTTGCATCATCTTCAACTTAACATTGTCAAACATTCAATCAGTTACATGTCATTAATTTGACCCCAATTAATGTTGAATTTCAATGGTCAGGATTTTCCTTCAGTTGTTGAATCTCCATATTGATTCTTGATTCAAGTTAAGTTAAGATTGGCTAGCCAAGATCAAATCAGAACTGTAGATGCAAATTTAATCTGATAGACTGCGCTTAATAGCCGAATGTAACCCAAGGTAAAGAATTTTCTTAGTAAGTCAAAGACTACATTATCTCTGAATATCCAAATAGACTTAGAGTTGAGAAAGATAACTCAAGGTCAAGTAAGGTTTTTTCAAGACAAAATCATGGTCGTTCATTGAGTACAATATTTGTGGCCTACCCGAATCTCCAGATAAAATTCAAAGTCTTGAAATATTTTAGAGATCTAGCAATATCCGTAGATCTTATTTAGATCATGTGACATGCGCTTGATCTCAGAATGGAACCAGGGTTAGATAAAATCTAGTGACTTGGAGATATAAAGAATTTGACTGATCAGAGTTAAATGACTAGTTACAAGTCAAGTTCAGATCAGAGTTAGATCAGATGATATGCATGAAGGCTTAAAGCCCAAGATGAAGGTTTTTAATGTTCAAGGCATTACGTTTTTGTGCCATATGTCTATGGAGGGGTTGGGCTGACTTCTGAAAGGTAAAGTAAAGATCGATCAAGTATGAGAAGATCTTTCAAACGACATAAAGCCTTAAGGAAATGATGCAAATGAGATACTCTTTAAGGCATTGCACCATGATGACACCTGCCAGGATCTGATCTGAGAGCCCAGGTAACTTGAGGGAATCTATGACTATGTTTTAAACTTATGAGGAGGCTTGATCTTGACCATCCAAGTCTTGTTCCACACCACCTGTGACCATTATAGTGGAAATTCAAATATTTAAATCTTTGTCTCAGAGGGTTTCATGGCGGTGGACTTAGATATTTTATCTTAGAGCCATTAATGCTAAGATCTAGCCATATGGGTTGACTTTATATAGCTTTTAAATGGTGTAGGTATTTAAATATGATATGGAAAGATGCATTCAAGCCCACAATTGATAGATAGAGGTTTCTAGTTCAAAGGTATAAATTCTTATAGAGCCATCTGGTCTTTTTTGCATTTATGTTGAGCTACTCTCTGTGTCATGGCTTGGAAATTATTTCACCTTAGAGTATTGCAATCACATCCATGGATTAGGGAAAATTGATTGCAAATTAGATTTGTACAAATTGAAGAGATATATGGTTTCAACTTGATCACATAATTTAATGCTTGCAATGATTGGTTTTAAACCCTAAACCCTAAATATTTTGAAGCTTGTAGCATTCATGTTCCTATAAAGGAATATTCAAGACCATTTAGAAAGGGCTGGAGAATTGGGAGAAATATTCTAAATCATTAGGCTTGTATTTGTTTCCAGTCTAGGATATAGTAGATGTGTTCAGATTGTATTGAGAGAGAACAGAAAGCTTATGATCTTTTTTCATATTATTGTATTATGTATTTCCTTGTCATATTGATTCAAGAACAAGATTTCATTATACTTAATATAAGTTTTCTTAGGTTTTAAGTCTCTCCTTTGTGATTATCTCTGTGATTTGTAAGTTTTCTGGATTACTATATAAGTCTTTCTTATGCAAATGTGTATTCCACAATTCTTTGAACTTAGATCAAATTAAAATTATTTGGATATTACATTGATTCTATCTGGATATCTATTTAAGGATCTTGTAGTGTGTGATCTGAGATATTTAAGTTTATGGCTTTGAATCCATACCAATAGGTTGTTTCAGTTTCAGTATTGTATTTAGGATTTTACCCAATGGATAAGACACTCATCTAAAACAAGTATATTCTTTGGAGGTATATGTCTGACTTGTTTGGCTATATTCTATCCTTGAACTTACATCAAAATAATTTCATTTCCCTTTATGTTTTACAGTTGTTGTTGTTATCCCACTATGGTAGTGAAGAGTCAATAAGTGAGTGGTTACCATTTGGTACTTACTTGCCAATAATCTCTTGTAATCATCCATATTTGTAATGGGTTGTGAAAGTTGAATATTTGTCTGGATTAGGTACACTTGCCTTGGTTTTGCAGAGCGAGATGAGTATAGGATATTCGTGTCCTATAGTTGGTCCAATTACCTTGTAGAGCTCTCATACTTGGAATTAACCATTCCTAATATTAGTCTCAGGGTATATTGGTTGCTTTTATAACATAATAGTTTTGAACACCAACAAAATGGTGACTCCACTAGGGAAATAGACTAGAAAGGTCTTGTTGGCCATCTGAGTCACCAACAATATGGAGACTCTATTGGGGATGCAAAATAAAAAATTGATTAGTGAGTGTAGGTAAGTTATTTCCTTGCCTTTCTAAGTCAATCCTAGAGTTTTTTTATAGAATAATGGTTTTCAAAGAGATATTCCTCATGTTTGTAAAGGGAGTTAGGTTTGTTCTATCTATCATTGCAAAGTGTCTGAAAGTCCAAGTTCTTAAAGATCTACATATACTATCTCACATGTGGTGAGTGGCAACTCTGATTTCTCAAATTTTCTCCAGTGTGCATGTTGAAGAAAAGAATACAAATAAGAGGTGGACTTGCAGTCATAAATGCAGCAGATGTTTGGACTCCTGTGACTACAAGCATAGTCAAGAGAGTAATTTTTCTGAGATCCTATATGGGGTGTGTTGTGAGTGTGATGATTTGAAGAAGGTTAGAGTTGAGAAGATATCTCATCTTTTTCTTTTCTTTCCTCTACAAAGAGGTGGCTACTCTAAAAAAAAAATTAAAGGTGATTTGGAGGTTACTTCAAATCAGTATCTTACAGGTGTTGCAACACATCCAGGTATTTCATTTTTTAGAGCTATAATTTTTTCCCTCTTTAGTGGTCTAAGCACTAACAAAGGGAAAAGGGTGTGAATAGAGGCTTACATGCTTCATGTTTTAATTTGCATTCTGCAAGATCATATAGAGGCATTGTATTAGTTAAAATGGGTAAAATTAAAGAGGAGATTGCATTGTTATACCAAGGCATCCAAAGGGATTGCACAGTTTGGATGAGATTGAAGGTGGGAAAGAGAAAGGATATATCAATACATGTGTTTTATGATAATTATTGTGATGCATATGATATCCTTCCAAGGGGTATTGAGTTTCTAGGGTCTATTTTTATTGATTTTTTTTTGGAACTTTTCTTTCTTGAATCAACCCATTGGCTAGCCTTCTTGAGGGAAGAATATTATGTGCATATGAGGAATTGGATAAATAATGAGGAAGACCTTGAAATTGAGGTAACACATGAGGTTGTACCTAGTAATAATGTCATTGAGAATACGAGAACCCAAGATATATATATGTGTCTAGTATGGATGCTATATCTTGTGATCATGAAAGTAATGATCATTCTCAATCTGAAACAGAGGATGTGTGTAGTCAACAGGATGATACTGATTTAATAAATGAAGATTTTGATTATGAGTGTGTATCAGAGGTGAGTGTATGTGATGATAATGGTTCACTTTATAGTGAAAAAACCTTATATTTATTGTCTTGTGAATATCTGAGAGCTTTAGGGAAGGATAGCTTTGAATCCCTACACCCCCACAAACATTGAGTTTGACAAGGAACGTATATCAGAAGGTAAGGATTTTGATACATGTGTTTCTGAATTTCCTTGTACTTCTATCTCACTAGGATAGAACAAGATTAAATATGACTCTTCAAATGATGAGAGTATCAGTATTTTTTTAGATTCAAAAGATGAAGAGACTCTAGATATGATTTTGACTATTGACTAGAATAGTTGTGTTGATTATGAATCTTTTTCTAATTCTAAATCATTCAATGAACCATTTCATGATGAAATTTCAGTTGCTCAACATGTGCAATTATGTGGTGAATGTTTTGATATGTGTCCTCCCTCCAACAGACAGGATAGTGATTTGTATAAAGATGATAGTTTGCAGGTGAATCCTTTAGAGAATTCTGATATGGATATCCAAACCACTAACAATATTGAGAATGCTAATTCTTTTTAAGAGAAAAATGTGGATCATGACATGGAATTTCCATGTTCTAACAATGATGGTGCTAAATTGTGTTCTTTTTCTTATCCTCGTATGTCTCCTCTTACAAAAGGTAAAAATGATTTGCAAGTGATCCCTCATGTTTATGATGAGCCTAACTCTGTTGTTTCTCAAATAATTTTTTCCTATCCTTTGGAGAGTGGGCTAGATCATGTCCCAAGTGATGAATGTCCTCAATGTTTGCATGAAGTTTAGTATGATGATTTTTCCTTTGATATGCAAACAATTGATGCAAGAAATTCCAATAATGTTTCCAACATGATAGAGAGTGAATGTTTTCCTCAGCTGGATGATGATACTAAAAAATGTGGCATTACTTTTAATACTGATCAAAATTTCATTGGGCTAGATTTCTTTTTATCTCATGAATGCAACATACAAATGCCACATATTTTACATCCAAATTTGTCTGATTCCCAACTAGGCTCTAATGTTGAATGTGCTAATTTTCTTTCTAATGAGAAAATGGTACCTAATAGTATATCAAATCAGACAGATAAAAGTGAATGTTTTAGTTTGGTTCCAAAGTAGGGAGTAGAAAAAATTTTCTATGATAGGGGCAAACTGGATCATAAAATTGGTGATGGTCACAGACTGTCAGAACTGATTTAACTCCTTTAGATCAGTAAATAAGGTGGTAGAGATGAGTTATTTTCTACTACAAGTTTGTACATATTCTTTTTGTGTGTTTTTTTCTTTAGGTTGGGTTTCCTATTTTGTAGGTGGTCTTCTTATCCCATAAATTCTAAATCTTTGTCATGCCTGCAAGAGGCATCCATCCCCAGATAGAGCCATTGTTAGCACTTGTAAAATTTTCCATGTTTCCAAGATTTCTTTCCTTGTCTTTGCAATTAGTTTTGGTCTCTGGCCTAAAGCCCTAATTCTTGTTTTGTCAAATTCTTGGAAAACACCTAAACCCTCAAGACCTATTCTATTCTCTCGTTACTTTTTGCCAAGCCACTTAGAATATTTTTAAGACATGTGCACTTTTACTTTTCCTTTTTCATGAAATCTCCCAACCAAGACCAAATATTCCTTTTCCTTTTGAGATTACACACACATCGTTGATCTATTCATGTCCATGTTCTAATCATGTGGTTGGCACTGGTCGCTAGATCAAGCTCAAGTTCAATTTTTTATTCAGCAATCTAGCAAGGACCGTGGATGTAGATTTCATCGTATGGCTGGCACTTGACCTTGAGATCTAACCTTGGTTAAGAAAAGTATTTGGAGATTCAGAGATACCTTTATCTCTGAATCTCATAATTTAATCATGGTTAGGACAGGGTTACTTTTTCTCTTTGATCGCTAGATATCTAAATAGACCTATGGCCAAGTTAAATGTTCCAAGATTACACGTAGGTTATCAATGTTGCTTTGATCTTATGGATGGTGCTAAGTCTCCAGATGAAATTCAAAGTCAGGTTTCTATTTAGTGATCTAGAGAGGGTCATTTTGCTTTTTTTTTATGCTATGATGTCTGGACAACAACCTTTTCACTTTCTGACAGGATCTTAAAGAGAATCCAACTCCAACTATTATTTAATGTACTGAAAAGGACCAATTGACAAGCATGCCTACCATAATTCTACACTTTAGGTTCTGCTAAACCAAGCGGGGGCACCCTTTAACACCTTCAAATATTCCTTGTGGTGTCTATCAAGCAAGAATCTCATACAAACTCAAGATAACCAGGAGATACTAGATAAATGTCTAATTATCCATTGAACAACAACCATGAAACAGAGCATGAGATGAATAGAATAAAAAAAAACTTATGAAGATATAAGACGTATTGGAGTTTAAGTCTATATTTGTAGAAACATAGCCAACATATAACTATAAATGTTACAACATAAGAACTATTAGTCTTTGATCAGTGTCTTACCCATTGGGATATACTCTTAAAACAAATACAATATGTAGAGGTTAATTATTATCAAAGATTCTAGGTAATGAACACAATTATCCCAAACCCATAGTACTTATGAAATCCTATTACATACCCAGATGAGTCTATGTATCAATTAGAGCATCATTTAATTTGATCCTTGATCAAAACTCTAAAACAACTACATACACACAGATAAGATCTATGCTAATGAATTGGAAAATTCATAAGTCATCAGATGAACACTACAGGAGAGATTGGAACCAGCATCTTTTTATTCAGTATAAAGAATCACACTTCTGTTTACAAGATGTAATTAAAGAGAACCATCTGAATAAAATGCTATAGACCTTAAACTTTATTTCTAATCTTGAAACTATTCTAGTACAATTTTTGCTATAGTTCCTCACTGAAAACTTTACAAAATGCTTACAATACCCAATTTTCCAGCCCTTTCCAATGATCTTGGGAATCATTTTATGTAATAGGATTGCAACAAGCTACCGATCAATTTGAATAAGGACAAAATATATAAATCATACAAAAGACAAATTAACAAGTGAAGTGATAACCAATTTGGTACAACATTTTTCTAAGTACTTTGTCTTCTGAACACATGGTCATTGCAACTTCTTTAAACTTGTTCTGATCTTGCCACCTGGATTTTTTTTCCTTGGTCTTATAATATGAAATCTTTGCATCTGCTTGTTTTGTTCTAAAATATTTGGAAGGCTTCCATCTATTGATTATTATACAACATCCTCTTCTCCTTGGTTTTCCAAGTTGTACTATCCTTCCAAGAGGTGAACACCCCATCACTTGGCCAAGGGAAATTTATGACCTCACCTTTTTGTTGTTCAACTCCTCCCAAATGATATTTACCTTCTCAATTTCCTCTTTCCGAAATTCAAAATATAACTTGGCCTTGTTAATAATTTCAACAACTTGAACAAACAAAAGTGTACTCTCTAGAGAGATGAAACTATTTTTCCTTGTTGCCAATTCATCATTCATTTGGTTCATCTATAAGGTGTCCCTCTTTATCTCATAATTTTTCTTGAATAAATTTGGGAACATCTCATAACGGGTTTTTGAGTATTCCTTCCTCAATGTCTCTACCTTTTTCAAGATGATGCTCCTCCTTATGTCTGAATCCACCAACAGTTTAAAACATTTGTAAGTGCTAGCTAGCACAATGTCCACATTATTTTCCTCCTTGGAAAAGGAGTTAAAAAACTTTAGTTCTCCCCTTTTTCCTCTCCACCTTTCCATAATTGGTTCCAATTTATCTTTGTCTTCATTGAAAGAGTCTAATATGCTTATAACTTTCTTACCATGCAGGGAAATAGAAGGAGGATCTAGATCATCATTAAAATGCATAAGTGTGGCATTTATCTTATCTGCATATTTTTGTTGAATCCATGATTGCGCCTCTCTTAACTTTATACATTCTTCCCCCCATTTATTTCTTATCCCTTCCAATCTGGTTCTCTCAGCAACTAATCTGTCTCTTTCTAAATCCAAGTTTGTTTCTGTAGCTAGACCAAATGGCATGGGGGAAGGAGGCAATTCTATAATAGGGAAAGATGAAGAAAGCTGATGTGGACTCTGATCTATCATCCTTTGGGGAAACACTTGAGCTGATTATTTTCCCTCTAATATGGCAATTTTCTTGTCTTTCTCCAAGGAATTTATCATTTCATCATTGTAGGCCTTCAAAATTATTTCCAATTTGGTTCTTAAGCTCTAAATTTATTCTTCTTTCTTCTCTACTATCTTCAAACTAAACTTTGCAGATTCTAATGTTAGACTTTCTGCCTCCACCCCTGTAGCTTCTGTAACTCTTTTCACTAATAGGTTGTGTCAATGTTCATCCTTAGTATTTCCATATGTTTTCTTATTATCCTTCTTCTTTAGTGACCACATTACCAATTTTGCATGGTCTTCACTGAACTTAACACCCAGAGATGCTTGTTAAGCATATGCTTCACTTGTATGCTTTGGTTTTGTCTCTTTTATGATGACATCAAATACTATGGCATCAAATATATCTCATTCTGGAATAAGAAGGACTCCTTCTTTTCTAACCAACTCTTTTCCTTCTTCAGGAGTAATTTTATCAAATTTGGCTATCATCTCCTACTTTACCTCTGTTTCAATCTCATCCTTATCCTTATCAGGTTGATTTTTCTGCCTTTGCTGATACTTTTCTTTGAATTCATTAATGTGTATTATCCATAGGAACTAAACAAATTCCCTAGCTCTCACAAATGTGTCATCTAATAAAAAATCATCACTATCTTGTTTTGTGATGGGATCTAATTCCTTACCAGCAAACTCAACAATCGTTAAATCCATCTCAGTATGTTTGGGAGCCTCTGGCATCCCTTCTTGCATCTCTTGAGATGTTACAAAAATGTGCCCTATATTCCCAATCTGCACTAATTTTTCACTAATTTTTTGTTCATCTATATGCAGGGGAGATTGGGAAGGGGAGTAAATATTTTCTTGTTTTTGTCCTCCTTCTTCTATATTTTGCCTTTTTAGAGATGGCAATGATTGTGCATCTGATCCAATGGGTGTCTTTCCTTTTAAATTAGAAACCACCTCTACTCTTGTAAATACCATGTTATATCTTCTCTTCTACTATAAAATATAATTCCCTGGTGGAACAATCCTTCCATGTGTAGATTTTCTCAAAATAGCCTTGGCCCTTTCTGGCTCTTCTTTTATTACTCCTTCTTTCTTCTGATTTAGTTTTTGTGTCAAATCCTCAAATAGAGACATTGATGTATCAATCTTCTTGGACCATGGATGGAATTATTTTAAAGGATAATATCCTTTATCAAATTGTTGTACAAAATCCATGGTCTTTTTGTAGACCAACTATTTTTCTTTCTTGGTCTCTTATTCTTGTAGATTGAATTCATTTCTGATGATATCCTCTAGGAAATTAAACTGATGATCCAATACTAGGCACTTTGTTATTATCTTGAACATGTCACTGGTGAACCCTTCAGTGTCGGTACATCTTACCACTGATGTTGTCATTTGATAAGGTTCCAGGTATTTATTCAAATGTTTCCATCACCCTTTAGTGATAACAAATTGATGGCCAATTGTAATAACAGGGAAGATAGTGCCTTTCCCTTTTCTAGTCAAGGCCTCCTCTTGTAAGCCACCAATTTGCCTAATTATCTCAATTCCTACCTTAAGAGGTACTTGATATGGGAGTATATTTGGAACTCCCCTGAAACCATAGACTCTAAATACTATTGAAACAGGGTATAAACTGATGTCACCCCAATTGTGTACTATCTGAAAACTTTTAATAAATTCCTTTAGCCTTAAAAGATTCAACAATACTTTCTGAATTCTAGGGTTATCTAAAAACAACAATGCTTTGATCCTGGAGGAAAAGCACCTATCAAAGGTGATGAAACTAGCATCCTTTCTATCCCATGACAAATTTCCACTCCATATTTGGACAGGTTTTTCTTCATCGTCTTTAAATCTCATTAGATCCATTTCCATGACAAAATAATCAACATTCTTATATAGGATCATGTGTATCAACATGGAATACCATCCAAATGGCCTGGCTACCTTGGCATTCTTTATACCTATCAAACCTTGGTGAATCAATTTAGCAATATGAGTGGCAAAGTCAAAAGTGATGGCCAAGTGTGGATGAAGAATTTGAACCATCATAAACATGTAGTGGATAGGCATCATTGTTTCTTCATCCTTTCCAAAAATATGACATGGTAAACTATACATTCATTTATCCTTTATATTGAAATAATCTAATTTGAAAGGATCTAGGGTATTTGGACCTACCACAATCAAGTCTCCTATCTTGCTAAAAAAATCTTTTAAGGGCCCAGTCCTAAGGTAGCTTATTTGAGTTGTATATACTTCTTTGAACTGATCAAAATCAATGTTCTCCATTTGAACAGAGGGATTTTTTAATTGATACACTTCCCTTATCTCCTCATGTTTAATTCGTACTAATATGTTTCCATTTATATCTCTGAGAACCCTAGAAACACTATCATATGTCTCTGCAATTTGCATCAATAAGTATGTATCCATGAAAACCCTAGGGACTATTAATTTTCCAACATCAAACTGCCAGATATTACTATTGGGGGAAAAATGCATTCCTCTAGCTAAAATCCACCTTAAATAAACCCAAACTAGTCATACTGATCTAGGCATCTTGTGCCCATCTGCCCCTATCATACAAACCCTCACCCACTTTTAAACGAGGATGTGTTGGCACTGTGTTTTTAAGTTTGTTCGTATCATTAGTTGACCTACTTAATTGTTGTAGGAGATCCTCATAGACATTTCATTCTTGGTAATTATTTTTCCCTAAGATTTCTCTTTTGGGTGCCATTCTCAATCTAGGGTTCATAAACAAGAAAATAACAATGTCGTATGAAAACAGTCTATTTCTTTTACCACACCAAAAAACCCTACTGACAGTTCAATTTACAATTTCTCAGAAATGCATTCTCAGAAAAAGCTTACCCATTCTGCAAATTCAAAACATATAGAAAATTATGCAACTCAGCTCTGCTTCAAATCACTCTATCACTTATGGCTTTCCAATCTCAACAAGACATTCTTATGCACATTCCTGGCATTTAATTTCTACTAAGACTACCACATGCTTCACCATTACTTCACTTTGTTTGAAACTTCATGGCACAAATAGTTCAGAAGATCATACTTTACCAGTTTAAAAAAGGACCATTGATCTCTGCATTTCCCTTCAAATCCTATTGCTAGAAATGGTTAACAAAAACTATCAGCAGTTTGGACACGTGTTCACCAGGAGCAATGCCTTGATAAGTAGATTTTGATCACTTTTCTTTTGAGGCTTTATGGTCACCGTTTGATCTTCTTAGAACTAACAATGCTTTACCTTCCTTTACTTTGGCTGGGTCCCGACACTCATCCACATGTCATGCTACTGCAATGCCTTAATTGATAGATCTCGATCATCTTTTCTTTAAGGAATTATGGTCACTATTGGATCAAAACTAAGATGCATGTTGTTTTCTTTCCTTTAAATGGCGGGACCGGACCCACTTGGGACACATGGTGGATAGGCGTAATGCCTTGATGAATAGATTGACCGCATCTTGTGATGAAGGAATCACGCCAGCTATCGGATGGATTTTAAGTCAAACTGTCTTTACTACATTCTTGATCGCTGAGCAGGGCCCACCATATGCTAGGTTTCACTCAGGTGCAATGCCTTGAAGATTAGATCATGATCATCTTTAGCTTGAGGCATTATGAAAACTGCACGATCAGATCTGAAGTGATTACCTTTTAACTTAACTATGTTGACTTTAATCGGACCCACTGGACAAATGTCAAATAGGCACAATGCCTTGAAGAGTAGATTAACGACATCTTGAGGTGAAGGCAATGCATTTTCTGTCAGATCTTTTTGAAACTGCTCACTTGTTATTATAACCTCTTAACCATTGTTGGACCCACCATAGACATGTGTCTTTCAGGCGCAATACCTTGATAGATAGATTGGTTGCATCTTGTGATTAAGGAGTCACACTGTTTGTTGGATTAAAACAAAGTTGCATGACACATGCTTATTAGAATAAAATACTTCCGGGGCATCCAAACTTAGGAAAAATTAAAGTGCTAAGGACTTAGGAAAATTAAACACGGCCCCCCTTAGAGGTAAAATAACACATGGGCCAAAAACCTTTAATAGAGTGGGAAAATAAATGCAAGAATATAACAAGTTCCCAAGATCTTAGGTTTTTAAACCTATTCACTCCAAAATTTAAAATAGAACACCTAGGGTTTAAGCAAAATGAACCCTTCTCCAAAGATAAAAAGCACAAGACCTATATTGGGGCAAAAATTTTAAAATAGCACTAATAATGCCTCTAATTAGAGATGATTGTCTCTTGTAGACATTTCAAGATCTCAAAATCTCAGGGTGAAGCACACCAAACCTACTAAAAGAAACTAACCTACACACAACAAAAAATGAAAACATAAGCTACAAATAGAAAAACCCAACTGCAGAAAAAAAAAAAACTATATACATAAAATACTGTTCATAGAAAATAAGACTTCAAGAGAAGTATAATTTCAAAAATTGTCCATGAACTAGAAATTCTTGAATGTTTCTTGTTAATTCCTTCAATAAATATGAATTTTGGCCATACCTTTCATGGATGATATATGGCCCTAACCAGATTGGGTCAAATTTCCTATGTTTACCCATATCCTCTAATCTGACATTCCACATTAATACAGAATCTCCAACATCATAGTGGCTTGGCTTAGATTTTTTTTCATATAGGTTCTTGACTTGCAATTGGAGTTTGGCATTGTTTGTAGAAGCTTCCCTCCAAGTTTCATCCAACTGAGTTAAGTCATCAATTCTTGATTGCATGTTACTGTCAATATCCTCATCATACAACTACACAAACTTGTACATTTGCATCAAATTATTTTGAGGCAATCTAGCATGTATTCCATACACTAGGTCAAAAGGAGCATATCCTATTGCCTTTTTTCTAGTCACTTTGTCTGCCTAGACAACCATTGTCAACTTTGAGTCCTATGCCTTCTGGTTTTTGTTTAGGACTCTTTTAATGATCTTAATCAGGCTTTTATTGGTAGATTATTCTTGACCATTTCCCTGTGGGTGGTAAGGTGAAGAGTGGGATGTCTGAATACCATATTCAGCACAAAAATTTATATATTCTTTAGACCTAAAATACATGGCATTGTCTGATACTATTCTTTCTGGACAATCAAATCTTGTGACAATATGTTTCAATAAGAAGCCTATCACTACTTTACTAGTTTCCTTTTTGGTGGGGATTGCTTCAACCCACTTAGTAAATTAATCAGTTGCCATGATTATCTAGGAATCCCCCCACTATATTCATTTGATATCTCTCCAATAAAATCAATACCCCATTGTTGAAAAGGGGCTTGTACTTCTATTGGTGTTAAAGTTACATTACCAGAGAATTTTAAATTACCTAAAAATATTTGGCAGGAGTCACATCTTTTGACCTATTGATGAACATCTTTGAAAATGGTAGGCCACCAGAATCCTGCTCTCAGAATTTTGTGTGTAGTGGCCCTTTCCATGTAGTGACCACCACATACTCCACTATGTAGTTTATGCAAAATTTTGTATGCCTATTTTTCATCAACTCATTTCAATAGAATCCCTTCATGAATTCTCCACCATAACTCATCTCTGATTAAGGAAAAATGGATAGCTTGTAACTTCAATGTTCTCTTTTTGTTTTCATCCATGCCTACTGGAAAATTCATTTTATGTAAATAATAAATAATGTTTTTATACCAATCACAATGGTCCAGACTACATATGAAAGGCCTTTGTTCTTCCTCTAAGGCATTTACATGATTTGCATCTAAATTTGTATTATCCATCAACTTGCCTAATCCCATCCCTCTAACCAACTTTGTTATTTGTACTTCAATATTGAACTCCTAGATCCTGTTGATCCATCTACATCTTTTCCCATACACCTCTTGTTGTGTGAAGATGTCTTTTACTACTGCTCAACAAGCATAAACAATGACAATAGCACCTACCAAATAACATCTAAAAGATTTAACAACTTTTACCAGTGCATAAGCTTTCTTCTCATTTATGTCATATTTAATTTCTACAGCCTATAATGATTTTTTGAAAAAATAAGTAGGTTGTTCAAATCCCTCTTCATTCTTCTTCAATAAGACAGCAGAAATGGTATGGCATGATGAAAATGAAAAGATGTTTATAGGATTTGAATAATCAAGAGTTCTTAAAATAAGGGCATTCTTAATAGCCTTCTTGATGTCTTGGAAATCTTGAGTGGCTTCTCCATCTCATTCCATCTTTTCATCTTTCTTCAACATATTGGAAATTGGCCTACTTTTCTTAGCAAAAATTGTAACAAAACACATGAGAAATCTCACCTGACCAAAGAAATATTGAATACCTTTTACATTTTTTGAGAGTGGAACCTTATCAATAGAAGCTACTCTTTCAAGATCAATTCTAACCCCTTCTTTTGAGATAATGTGTCCTAATAACTTAGCCTATGTCACCCCAAACGTACATTTCTTAGGATTCAAAGAAATCCCAAATTCAAGAGCTTGTTCAAAAATTCTTTCTAAATGTTCAGAGTGTTGCTCCTCCTTTTTAGAATATGTTGTGAGTTCATTTTGATAGACCTCCAAAAATTTCAGCAAGAAATTAGAGAAAGAAACACCCATATCTCTCTGAAATTTGGACCCATCATTTATCAGGCCAAAGGGCATTCTTACATAAACATATGTCCCCCAAGGTGTAGTGAATGTGGTCTTGAATTGTTCTAACTCTTTAACCATTATCTGGTTATACCCAGAGAATCCATCCAACATGGACATCAACTCACAATCAAAACTCTCTTAAGCATGTTTCCCATATTTAGGAGGGCATAATTATCTTTGAGGGAGGATACATTTAAATTCCTAAAATCCACACAAAACCTAATATCTCCATTCATTTTTATAACAAGGACTAGGTATGGAACCCATGAAGAATGTCTAATTGGTTTAATGATCCCTACATCCTTCAACTTCATTAGTTCTTGTTCTATTTTGGGTCTTAATGTGGGATTTATAGGTTTTTGCTTTTGTTTGAAAGGTTTAGCATCATATTTCAGAGGGATCTCATGTTGGAACAAATCTTCATTGTATTCTTTGAGATCATCATAGGTCCATGTAAAGACCTTCTTGCATTTCCTTAATAGATTAGTCGGGTCCTCTTTTACTTTGGGTGAAATTTTCCTTCCAATAAACATTTTTTTAGGAACTTCAGTTATTCCTACATTCACCTCTTCCAAATCCTCAGGTTTATTCACATTTTTAATAGAATATGGCTTATCCTTGTTGTCAAAATCTCTTTCAACTACAACTAATCCCTTTGGGACTTTGTTTGACTTCAAATCTAAAACTTCCATGCCTAAGATAGAATCTTTTCCATCTAGGGTTTCTACATATCCACTAAAATTATTTTCCTTGTTTCCAAAGTCTCTCTCATAGTGCAGAAATATCAGGATATCTACATCATCATAAAAAACTTTCCAGTTCTCAACATTATTAGGTATTGAAGGCCTAGAATAAACTTCTATTTTAGAGATCCCATCAAATGTAATATCTTCCAGCCTTAAAGCTATTTTTCCAAGCAATTCTGTCATTCTGTTATGGCTTATGTCCATCCAATCAATACCAAATGCATCAAAATTTTCAAGTTCATTCTAGATAGCATTTCTATATTGTTTCAATATATGATTCTTCAAAGCATACTTGGATTTAATTTGAGATACAACTAATTAAAAGACTCCAATGAATCTAAGACATTTGATTCCATGTCTTAAAGCCAATCTCATACCTATTAACGGAGATTCATATTCTACAACATTATTGGTACATGTGAATGACAGTGTAAATGAGAATTTGAATGTCTTTCCTGTGGGAGATATTAATAACACTCTAGCACCAGCTCCCTCCCTAGAACTAGCACCATCAAAATACATAACCCATAACTTATTATGTTCAGATAAATTAGTTTGATCCTCAGATAATAATTTAGTTTGGGAATTTCCTTCAACCTACTTGTACTTTA
Source organism: Thuja plicata (assembly GCA_018584345.1). Classification (NCBI taxonomy): domain Eukaryota; kingdom Viridiplantae; phylum Streptophyta; class Pinopsida; order Cupressales; family Cupressaceae; genus Thuja; species Thuja plicata. Next base: position 1,385,619 of record MU226421.1, on the reverse strand, counting down.
AAAGATCCCATCTCAGTGTCTAAGAAACAATTCATGTTTTCATTTTCTTCCTCCTCAATCATATGAGGAGTTGTAGTCTCTTTGGACACCTTAATGTTTTCACCAGCAATGTTAAATGTATCAAATGATAAATTACATTGAATACTTCCCCCCATTAAAGCACTCCATTTTCTTGATAACAACATCCCATATTGAGGGGGAATGTCCACTACTAATATACTCATTGTTAATACTTTGTCAGGGTAAGCAGCTAGCTTATAAGGAAGGGTTTTGATAGTGCCAATAATAGACACTTCTCTTGAATCCATGGCCTGACATCTCCCATGTGGTGTATCCACCTTTAATTCCATTGATTTCATTACATCAACAGGCATGACAGTATTAGATTCCCCAAAATCAATCATACAATTCTTCAACATATTTCCATTTATAAGTAAAGTTAGGAAAAAATGATCTAAAGTGCCCAAGGGATTACTAAAAAAATTTGTGTCTAGGAACATTTGGAGAATCTTTGAAACAAGCTCATCAAATTCCTTTGTCTTACCTATGGGTTTATCTTGTGATTCTGTCATCTTATTTTCCTCTGGTCCCATAATATTTTTAGAAGCAACACCTTTTACCCATGTCAAAGCCTTCTCCTTATGTTCCCCTATTCTCATCATTTCCAGTAAAGGAACCTTAATATTAATTTGAGAGAGGAGTTTCCCCATATCAACAGGGGTATACTTTACATCAGATATATCTTGCTTTTCATTCACATAATCCTCATCCTCAACCTGAGAAGATAGCTTGGGCTCATCCCTCTTTTGTTGTTTATTTTCATTTAGAGGAGGGGGAACAAAATTTGCTAGTTTTTTTGTTTTTTCTCTGTAGAAACTATTCGGACTAGTAGGCTTATTTTCTTTTTTAATGAATACTTTCTTGGCACCCTCTGCCTATTTTTATTTTTCTTGTGGTTGTTTTGTATCAGTTTTAGTTTCTTTAACAAACATACCGGCAGGCTTTCCATCTTCATTTCCAACTATTCTATTTCTTAAAATATAGTTACTTCTTGCTTGAGTAACCATATTTTTTGTAATTTGGTCAATTTCATCATCATAGGGTCTCCTATAAATAGGGATCTCATCACCCTTCTCAGCATTGCATCTCATGTCATTAATTTCCCTTCCTTTTGTACCAGCAATACTTTGTTGATAATATGTCTCCTCTCTATTTAGGGAGTCAGATGAAAATCTTTGTTTAATTTCATTGTTAGAGACCATTTCATCACATAAATTTGAGGATTCCATGGCACAACCATTTTCATCATATAAATGCTCCTCATCATCTCCCTGATCTTCACTTGCAGATACTCTTGCAGCAATAACACAATAATCATGATTATGAGGAGATTGGCAATCCATGCACCAGGGATTATCATTACACATGTTGACAGTAGTCTTATGCAAGGGATCAATGTTTTTATCATCGAACTTTTCCTTTTGATATGGGAGAATAGGATTCCCTTCTTTCCATTGGGTAGTATAAGGTTAGTTTTGCATCCTAGGATGTCTCTTATAATTACCATAGGATGGTTTTTCATTATTTGGAGCCCTATTGTTCTTACTCTCTCCAGGCTTTAAATCCTTTAGAGCATTTAGGATCTGTTTCAAACTATCATTTTCTTTAGGTTTATCACTTGCAGGTTTGTCTGATTCCTTTTTGTTAAACCTTGATGGCTTCCAATCTTCCCTTCTACCTACTTTCCCCGAGACTCTTCTATGTGTTTCAATGTTCACAAAAATCTTATATGCTTCTCTAATATTCCTATGATTCTTATCTCTTTGGAGATAATCCATCTTTGCATCAAAAGAATTTAAATAAGTTGCAAGACATACCTTATCATCCAGTCTCATTACTTGAAAGAGTTTGTGCATAGCCCTTTGGAATATGATATTGAACTCAACCACCTCTTCATTTGAGTTCTTCTTGATGTTATTTAACTCATTCAACATGAATCCTTCATTTGTCTTGTCACCATATTGATCCCAGAAGTAGTCCTTAACTTCATCCATGGATCCTAGACAAGCATGAGGCAGTCCACTAAACCAATCCCTATCATCCTCAGTTAATGATTGAAAAGAAAATTTCATCATTACATCATCATGTCCAATTTCATAGTCATCCATCATATCAATAAACTTCTTCAAATTCTCTTCACATGGTATAACATTATTACTAGAAAATTTTGAAATTTTATCCCTAATTTATTTTGGGATTTCATTAGGATAACCTGGAATACCAAGGAAAATAAATTGCCTATAAATTTTTGCATAGACAGGTGTCTTTTGGGTCAAATTGGTACCTTGGGAAGTTTATGCTACAACATTTGATGTGGTAGCATTTCCAAGACCAGTAGGTGGTGGCATAGTTGTTGCTGAATTTATAGTTACTCCATCATTTGCAAAAGGTGTTGAAGCAACAGTAATAACACAAGGAGGATTGGAGGATTGCCTAAGAAATTCAATCTTCTTTTTCATTTCAAGAGAAGAAGCTTCCAACTCTAATTTTTCTATCTCCTTGGCTATGATATCCTTCTCCCTCTTATCTCTTTCCAAATTAGTATCCAACTTGAACACTGGATCCACTGGAACTCCTTTATTTGTAGCCTCTTTTATTTTAATTACTGTAGCTTTCTACTTACCCTTGTCCTTAGGCTTTTTTGTATTGTATAACTGTTGGACAACTAGTTCATATTCAATCTTTGCATGTGTAGCAGTAGAATTGATTACCCCTAAATCTAGAAATTGATTTTTCAACTATTTGGATTTGATCTGAGCATGTCTTATCCTATCCTCTTTCTCTTTTTCTCTTCTTTTTCTTATGACAATATGCTTCCAGATTCTCCTTTCCAATTCATCAACTTGTTCAAAAAATTCCTCAAATTCTGGGAGAGGCATTTCAAATTCATAGGTTTCTTCCATGATGGATAGTTCTCTTTTGTAAGTGTGGGCTCAAGGCCTATGTGATTAGGGAGAGCTCAGATCACTAGGTGCATTCCTATTCTCTTCACCTTTGCTCTTACTTATAGATCTTCTTTCATGTCCATGGGGCTCACTATGGACCACCTTCCTGATATATCTTGGTCCATTTTCATCTCTCTCACTTTGAGAATAATAGTCACCATACACACCTAGTCCCAAATCTACACCTACATGAACTTATGGTGCATCTCCTACCTGATTGGGTGGAATGGGATTTTCTACCCTGGTGTTCTTGTTTTGCCTCCAACTTTGAGGAATAGTCCTATTAGCACTTTCATTCATTGGCTTACTAGCTCTGGAAGTTGATTGAATTTTAGCTTCCAAAATATCCTCAAGATGATTCTTCATCCTGGATTTTTTATTCCTATAAATTATGTTTAGATAATATGTATATATAAAATGATTTATCACTCAGCACTGATGCAGAGATTTCTTTGAGTCGCCACTCAACACTTATCTAGGAAAATACACACGAACTCTGAGTAATATAAATTGTGCTACAAAAGGACTTCACAAAATATATTATAACAAAAAGGGGCTAAGAAAATCCCAAAAAAATTTCAATGGTAAAATAAATCCTTGTGACAAGAAATGATAACTCTATACTTCAATAATCAACTAACTGGTAAAATAAGTAAGCAGGCCAGGAGTCTAGCTCAACATGAAAAAACCTTACTTCACTTACTGCAATTTAATTCCACTTCCCTAGTAGAGTCACCATTTTTTTGGTTGTTTTTTATGCTATGATGACTGGACAACAACATTTTCACTTTCTAAAAGGATCTTAAAGAGAAGCCAAATCCAACTATTATTTAACCTAGTGAAAAGGACCAACTGACAAGCATGCCTACCATACTTCTACACTTTAGCTTCTGCTAAACCAAGGGGGGACACCCTTTAACACCTTCAAATATTCCTTATGGTGTCAATCAAGCATGAATCTCATACAAACTCAACATATCTGGGAGATACTAGATAAATGGCTAATTATCCATTAAACATCAACCATGAAATGGAGCATGAGATAAATAGAAAAAAAAAACTTATGAAGATATAAGACATATTGGAGTTTATGTTTATATTTGTAGAAACATATCCAACATATAACTAGAAATGTCACAACATAAGAACTATTAGTCTCTGATAAGTGCCTTACCCATTGGGCTATACTCTTAAAACAAATACAATATGTAGAGAATAATTATTATCAAAGATTCCAGTACATGAACATAATTATCCCAAGCCCATACTACTTATGAAATCCTATTGCATACCTAGATGAATCTATGTACCAATTAGAGCATCATTTAGTTTGATCCTTGATCAAAACTCTAAAACAACTACATACACACAAATAAGATCTATGCTAATTAATTGGAAAATTCATAACTTATCAGACGAACACTACAAGAGAGATCAAAACTAGGATCTTTGTATTAATTATAAATAATCACACTTCTGTTTAAAAGATGTAATAAAAAATAACCACATGAATAAAATGATACAGACCTTAAACTTTATTTCTAATCTTGAAACTATTCTAGTATAATTCTTGCTATATTCCCTAACTGAAAACTTTACAAAATGGTTTAAATACCCGATTTTCCAGCCCTTTCAATTGATCTTGGGAATCCTTTTATAGAATAGGATTTCAAAAAGCTACCAATCAATTGGAATGAGGGCAAAATATGTTGACTCCTACAAAAGACAAATTAACAAGTGAAGTGATAACCACTTTGTTACAAGATTTTTCTAATTGCATTGTCTTCTGACTGCATGGTCATTGCAACTACTTTAAACTTGTTTCAATCTTGACACCTGGATTTTTTTGCCTTGGTCTTCTAATATAAAATATTTGCATCCACTTGTTTTGGTCAAAAATATTTGGAAAGCTTCCATCTGTTGATTATTATACAACATCTTGTTCTCCTTGGTTGGCCAAGTTGTACCTATCCTTCCAAGAGGTGAACACCCCATCACTCAGCCAAGGGAAATTGATGACCTCATATTTTTTGTTGTTCAACTCCTCCCAACTGATATTTACCTTCTCAATTTCCTCTTTCCAAAATTCAAAATATAACTTGGCCTTGTTAATAATTTCAACAGTTTGAACAAAAAAAAGTGTACTCTCTAGAGTGATGATATTGTTTGTCCTTGTTGCCAATTCATCATTCATTTGGTTCATCCATAAGGCTTCTCTCTTTATCTCGCCATTTTTTTTGAATAAATTTGGGAACATCTCATAACAGGTTTTTGAGTATTCCTTCCTCAATGTCTCTACCTTTTTTAGGATGATGCTCCTCCTTATGTCCAAATCCACCAACAATTTTAAAACATTTGTAAGTGGCAGCTAGCACAATTTCCACATTATTTTCCTCCTTGGAAAAGGGTTAAAAATACTTCATTTCTCCCCTTTTTCCTCTCCACCTTTCCATAATTGGGTCACATTTATCTTTGTGTTCATTGAAAGAGTCTAATATGCTTATAACTTTCTTACCATGTAGGTAAATAGAAGGAGGATCCAAATCATCAGTAAAATGCATAAGTGTGTCATTTATCTTATCTACATTATTTTGTTGAATCCATAATTGTGCCTCTCTGAACATTATACATTCTTCCCCCCATTTCTTGCTTATCCCATCCAATCTAGTTCTCTCACTAAAGAATCTGTCTCTTTCTAAATACAGTTTTGTTTCTGTAGCGGGGCCAAATGGCATGGGGGAAGGAGGAAATTCTATAATAGGTCTAGATGAACAGGGGTGATGTGGACTCTGAGATATCATCCTTTGGGGAAACACTTGAGCTGATTGTTTTCCCTCTAATATGGCAATTTTCTTGTCTTTCTCCAAGGACTTTATCCTTTCATCATTGTAGACCTTCAAAATTGCTTTAAATTTGGTTCTTAATCTCTAAATTTATTCTTCTTTCTTCTCTACTACCTTCAAACTGAACTTTGCATATTCTAATATTAGACTTTCTACCTCCACCCCTGTAGCTTCTGTAAATCTTTGCATTAATAAGATGCCTGAATGTTCAGCCTTAGTATTTCCATCAATTTTCTTATTCTCCTTCTTCTTTAGTGACCACATTACCAATGGTGCATGGTCTTCACTTAACTTAACACCCGCATATGCTTGTTGAGTTTCTTCTTCACTGGTATGATTTGGTTTTGTCTCTTTTCTGATGGCATCAGCTATATCCCATTCTAGAAGAATAAGGACTCCTTTTCTAACCAAATATCTACCTTTTTCAAGAGTAATTTTATCAAATTTGGCTATCATCTCCTACTTTACCTCTGTTTCAATCTCATCCTTATCCTTATCAGGTTGATTTTTCTACCTTTGCTGATACTTTTCTTTGAATTAATTTATGTGTATTCTCCATAGGAACTGAACAAATGCCCTAGCTTTCACAAATGTGTCATCTGATAAAAACTCATCACTATCTTGTTTTGTGATGGGATCTAATTAGTTACCAGAAAACTCAGCAATCGTTAAATCCATCTCAGTATGTTTGGGAGCCTCTAGTATCCCTTCTTGCATCTCTTGAGATGTTACAAAAATGTTCCCTGTATAATCCATCTGCACTCATTGTTCAGCAATTTTTTGTTCATCTATATGTAGGGGAGATTGGGAAGGGGAGTAAATATTTTCTTTTTGTTGTCCTCCTTTTGTCTTTTGCCTTTTTGGGAGATGGCAATGATTGTGCATCTAATTCAATGGGTCTCTTTCCTTTTAAAGTAGAAACCACCTCTACTCTTGGAAATACCATGTATATTTTCTCAAAATAGCCTTCCCTATGTATATTTTCTCAAAATAGCCTTGGCCCTTTCTGGCTCTTCTTTTATTAGTGCTTCTTTCTTCTGATTCAGTGTTTGCATCAAATCATCAAACAAAGACATTAATGTATCAATATTCTTGGGCCATGGATGGAATTATTTCAAAGGATCATATCCTTTATCATATTTTTGTACAAAATCCAAGGTCTTTTTACAGACCAACCATTTTTCTTTCTTGATCTCTTGTTCTTGTAGATTAAACTCAAATCTGATGATATCCTCTAGGAAATTAAATTAATGATCCAATACTAGGCACTTTGTTCTTATCCTAAACATGTCACTGATGAACCCTTTAGTGTCAGCACATCTTACTAGTAATTTTGTCATTTGATAAGGTTCCAGGTATTTATTCAAATATTTCCATCCCCCTTTAGTGATAACAAATTGATGGCCAATTGTAATTAGAGGGAAGATAGTGCCTTTCTCTTTTCCTGTAAAGGGTTCCTCTTGTAAGCCACCAATTTGCCTAATTATCTCTGCAATGCCTACCTTAAGAGGTACCTGATATGAAAGTATATTTGGAACTCCCCTAAAACCAAAGACTCTAAATACTGTTGAAACATGGTATAAAAGGATGTCACCTCAATTGTGTACTATCTAAAAACTTTTAATAAATTCCTTTGCCCTTAAAAGATTCAACAATCCTTGGTGAATTCTTGGGTTATTTGAAAATAAAAAATTATTTCAAGGAATAACCTAGAATACCAAGGAAAATAAATTTCCTATACCTTTCTGCATAGACAGGTGTCTTTTGGGTCAAATTGGTACCTTGGGAATTTTATGCTACAACATTTGATGTGGTAGCATTTCCAAGACTAGTAGATGGTGGCATAGTTGTTGCACATAGTTGTTGCTGAATTTATAGTTACTCTATCATTTGCAACAAGTGTTGAAGCAACAGTAATAACACAAGGAGGACCAAAGGACTGCCTGAGAAATTCAATCTTCTTTTTCATTTCAAGAGTAGAAGCTTCCAACTCTAATTTGTCTAGCTCCTTGGCTATGATATCCTTCTCCCTCTTATCTCTTTCCAAATCAGTATCCAAATTGAATATTGGATCCACTAGAACTCCTTTATTTGCAGTCTCATTTATTTCAATTATTGTAGCTTTCTGCTTACCCTTTTCCTTAGGCTTTTGTGTATTGTACAACTATTGGACAACTAGTTCATATTCAATCTTTGCATGTGTAGCAGTACAATTGATTACCTCTAAATCTAGCAATTGCTTTTTCAACTATTCAGATTTGATCTGAGCATGTCTTATCCTATCCTCTTTCTCTTTTTCTCTTATTTTTCTTCTGACAATATGCTTCTAGATTCTCCTTTCCAATTCATCAACTTCTTCAAAAAAATTATCATATTCTAGGAGAGACATTTCAGATTCATAGGTTTCTTCCATGATGGATAGTTCTCTTTTGTGAGTGTGGGCTCAAGACCTATGTGATGAGGGAGAGCTCAGATCACTAGGTGCATTCTTATTCTCTTCACCTCTACTCTTACTTCTAGACCTTCTTTCATGTCCATGGGGCTCACTATGGACCACCTTCCTGATATATCTTGGTCCATTTTCATTTCTCTCACTTTGAGAATAATAGTCACCATACACACCCAGTCCCAAATCTACACTTACATGAACTTATGGTGCATCTCCTACCTGATTGGGTGGAATGGGATTTTCTACCCTGGTGTTCTTCTTTTACCTCCAACTTTGAGGAATAGTCCTATTAGCACTTTCATTCATTGGCTTACTAGCTCTAGAAGTTGATTGAATTTTAGCTTCCAAAATATCCTCAGGACTATTCTTCATCCTGGATTTGGTATTCCTATAAATCATGTTTAGATAATATGTATATATAAAATGATTTATCACTCAACACTGATGCAGAGATTTCTTTGAGTCACCACCCAACAATTAGCTGGGAAAATATACACTAACTTTGAGTAATATAAATTGTGCTACAAAAGGACTTCACAAAATATATTATAACAACAAGGGGCTAAGAAAATCCCAACAAATTTTCAATGGTAAAATAAATCCCTGGGACAAGCAATGATAACTCTATACTTCAATAATTAACTAACTAGTAAAATAAGTAAGAAGGATAGAAGTCTAGCTCAACGTGAAAAACCTTACTTCACTTACTACAACTTAATTCAACTTCCCTTATAGAGTCACCATTTTGTTGGGCTTTTTTTATGCTATGATGACTAGACAACAACCTTTTCACTTTCTGACAAGATCTTAAAGAGAAGCCAACTCCAACTATTATTTAACGTAGTGAAAAGGACCAACTGACAAGCATTCCTACCATACTTCTACACTTTAGGTTCTACTAAACCAAGGGGGGACACCCTTTAACACCTTCAAATATTCCTTGTGGTGTCAATCAATCATGAATCTCATACAAACTCAACATATCTGGGAGATACTAGATAAATGGCTAATTATCCATTAAACATCAACCATGAAATGGAGCATGAGATGAATAGAAAAAAACAAACTTATGAAGATATAATATGTATTGGAGTTTATGTCTATATTTGTAGAAACATAGCCAACATATAACTAGAAATGTCACAACATAAGAACTATTAGTCTTCGGTCAGTGCCTTACCCATTGGGCTATACTCTTAAAACAAATACAATATGTAGAGGTTAATTATTATCAAAGATTCTAGGCCATGAAAATAATTATCCCAAGCCCGTACTACATATGAAATCCTATTGCATACCTAGATGAATCTATGTATCAATTAGAGTATCATTTAGTTTGATCCTTGATCAATACTCTAAAACAACTACATACACACAAATAAGATCTATGCTAATTAATTGGAAAATTCATAACTTATCAGACAAACACTATAGGAGAGATCGAAACTAGGATCTTTGTATTAATTATAAAGAATCACACTTCTGTTTACAAGATGTAATCAAAGATAACCACATGAATAAAATGATACAGACCTTAAACTTTATTTCTAATCTTGAAACTATTCTAGTACAATTCCTGCTATATTCCCATACTGAAAACTTTACAAAATGCTTATAATACCTGATTTTCCATCCCTTTCAATTGATCTTGGGAATCCTTTTATAGAATAGGATTTCAACAAGCTATCGATCAATTGGAATGAGGACAAAATATGTTGACTCATACAAAAGACAAATTAACAAGTGAAGTGATAACCACTTTGTTACATGATTTTTCTAAGTACTCTGTCTTCTGACTGCATGGTCATTGCAACTACTTTAAACTTGTTCTGATCTTGACACCTGGATTTTTTTTCCTTGGTCTTCTAATATAAAATATTTGCATATGCTTGTCTTGTTCAAAAATATTCGAAAAGCTTCCATCTGTTGATTATTATATAAAATCTTGTTCTCCTTGGTTGGCCAAGTTGTACCTATCCTTCCAAGAGGTGAACACCCCATCACTCGGCCAAGGTAAATTGATGACCTCATATTTTTTGTTATTCAACTCCTCCAAGCTGACATTTTCCTTCTCAATTTCCTCTTTCCAAAATTCAAAATATAACTTGGCCTTGTTAATAATTTCAACAGTTTGAACAAACAAAAGTGTACTCTCTAGAGTGATGATATTGTTTGTCCTTGTTGCCAATTCATCATTCATTTGGTTCATCCATAAGGCTTCCTTCTTTATCTCGCCATTTTTCTTGGATAAGTTTGGGAACATCTCATAACAGGTTTTTGAGTATTCCTTCCTCAATGTCTCTATCTTTTTCAAGATGATGCTCCTCCTTATGTCCAAATCCACCAACAATTTTAAAACATTTGTTAGTGGCAGCTAGCACAATGTCCACATTATTTTCCTCCCTCGAAAAGGATTAAAAATAGTTCAGTTCTCCCCTTTTTCCTCTCCAACTTTCCATAATTGGGTCACATTTATCTTTGTCTTCATTGAAAGTGTCTAATATGCTTATAAATTTCTTACCATGTAGGTAAATAGAAGGAGGATCCAGATCATCAGTAAAATGCATAAGTGTGGCATTTATCTTATCTGCATTATTTTGTTGAATCCATAATTGTGCCTCTCTGAACATTATACATTCTTCCCCCCATTTCTTTCTTATCCCATCCAATCTAGTTCTCTCACTAACTAATCTGTCTCTTTCTAAATACAGTTCTATTTTTTTAGTGGGGCCAAATGGCATGGGGGAAGGAGCCAATTCTCTAATAGGGCTAGATGAAGAGGGCTGATGTGGACTCTAAGCTATCATCCTTTGGGGAAACACTTGAGCTGATTGTTTTCCGTCTAATATGGCAATTTTATTGTCTTTCTCCAAGGACTTTATCCTTTCATCATTGTAGACCTTCAAATTTGTTTTAAATTTGGTTCTTAATCTCTGAATTTCTTCTTCTTTCTTTTCTACTACCTTTAAACTGAACTTTCCAGATTCTTATGTTAGACTTTCTACCTCCACCCCTGTAGCTTTTGCAACTCTTTTCACTAATAAGATGCCTGAATGTTTAGCCTTAGTATTTCCATCAATTTTCTTATTCTCCTTCTTCTTTAGTGACCACATTACCAATGGTGCATGGTCTTCACTAAACTTAACACCCGCAGATGCTTTTTGAGCTTCTTCTTCACTGGTATGCTTTGGTTTTGTCTCTTTTCTGATGGCATCAAATACTATGGAATCAACTATATCCCATTCTGGAAGAATAAGGACTCATTTTCTAACCAAATATCTTTCGTCTTCAAGAGTAATTTTATCAAATTTGGCTATCATCTCCTACTTTACCTCTGTTTCAATATTATCCTTATCCTTATCAGGTTGATTTTTCTGCCTTTGCTGACACTTTTGTTTGAATTCATTAATGTGTATTTTCCATAGGAACTGAACAAATGCCCTAGCTTTCACAAATGTGTCATCTGATAAAAACTCATCACTATCTTGTTTTGTGATGGGATCTAATTCCTTACCAGCAAACTCAGCAATTGTTAAATCCATCTTAGTATGTTTGGGAGCCTCTAGTATCCCTTCTTGCATCTCTTGAGATGTTACAAAAATGTGCCCTGTATTCTCCATCTGCACTCATTGTTCAACAATTTTTTGTTCATCTATATGTAGGGGAGATTGGGAATGGGAGTAAATATTTTCTTTTTGTTGTCCTCCTTCTTTTGTCTTTTGCCTTTTTGGGAGATGGCAATGACTGTGCATCTAATTCAATGGGTCTCTTTCCTTTTAAAGTAGAAACCACCTCTACTCTTGGAAATGCCATGTTATATCCTCTCTTCTACTATAAAATATACTTCCCTAGTGGAACAATCCTTCCTTGTGTAGATTTCTCAAAATAGCCTTGGCTCTTTCTGGCTCTTCTCTTATTAGTCCTTCTTTCTTGTGATTCAGTGTTTGCATCAAATCCTCAAATAGAGACATTAATGTATCAATATTCTTGGCCCATGGATGGAATTATTTCAAAGGATCGTATCCTTTTTCAAATTGTTGTACAAAATCCAGGGTCTTTTTACAGACCAACTATTTTTCTTTCTTGATCTCTTGTTCTTGTAGATTGAACTCATTTCTGATGATATCATCTGGGAGATTAAATTAATGATCCAATACTAGGCACTTTGTTCTTATTCTGAACATGTCGCTAATGAAACCTTTAGTGTCAGCACATCTCACCACTGATTTTGTCATTTGATAAGGTTCCAGGTATTTATTCAAATGTTTCCATCCCCTTTTAGTGATAACAAATTGATGGCCAATTTTAATTAGAGGGAAGATAGTGCCTTTCTCTTTTCCTGTCAAGGCTTCCTCTTGTAAGCCACCAATTTGCCTAATTATCTCTACAATGCCTACCTTAAGAGGTACCTAATATGGGAGTATATTTGGAACTCCCCTAAAACCAAAGACTCTAAATACTGTTGAAACATGGTATAAAATGATACCACCCCAATTGTATACTATCTAAAAAAATTTAATAAATTCCTTTGGCCTTAAAGTATTCAACAATCCTTGGTGAATTCTTGGGTTATTTGAAAACAACAATGCTCTGAGCCTGGAGGAAAAGCACCTATCAAAGGTGATGAAACTAACATCCTTTCTGTCCCATGAAAAATCTACACTCCATAGTTTGACATACATTTCTTCATCATCTTTAAATCTAATTAGATCCATTTCCTCCTCAAAATAATCAACATTCTTATATACGATCATGTGCATCAACATGGAATACCATCCAAATGGCCTGGCTACCTTGGCATTCTTTATACCTATCAAACCTTGGTGAATCAATTCAGCAATATGAGTAGCAAAGCCAAAAATGATGGTCAAGTGTGGATGAAGAATTAGAGCCATCATAAACATGTAGTGGATAGGCATCATTGTTTCTTCATCCTCTCTAAAAATATGACATGGGAAACTATATTTTCCTTTAGCCTTTATATTGAAATAATCTAATTTGAAAGGATCTAGGATATTTGGACATATAACAATCAAGTCCCCTATCTTGCTAAAAAGATATTTTAAAGGCCCAGTCTTAAGGTAGCTTCTTTGAACTTTATATACTTCTTTGAACTTATCAAAATCAATGTTATCCATTTGAAGAGAGGGGTCATTTAATTGAAACACTTCCCTTATCTCCTTAGGTTTAAAGCTTACTAATATTTTTCCATTTATATCTTTGAGAACCCTAGAAACACTATCATATGTTTCTGCAATTTGCATCAATAATTTTGTATCCATGAAAACCCCAGGGACTATTAATTTTCCAACATTGAACTGCCAGATATTACTATTGGGGGAAAATGCATTCCTCTGGCTAAAATCCACCTTAAACAAACCCAAACTAGTCATACTAATCTTGGCATGTCATGCCCATCTGCCCCTATCATACAAACCCTCACCCACTTTTAAACAAGGATGTGTTGGCACCTTATTTTTAAGGTTGGTCATATCATTAGTTGACGTACTTAATTATTGCGGGAGATCCTCACTGACATTTCTTTTTTGGTAATCAGTTTTCCCTGAGATTTCTCTCCTGGGTTCCATTCTCAATCTAGGGTTCATAAATAAGGAAATAAAAATGTCGTATGCAAATAGTATATTTCTTTTACCACACCAAAAAACCCTACCAACAGTTCAATTTACAATTTCTCAGAAATGCAGTCTTAGAAAAAGCTTACCCATTCTGCAAATTTGGAACATATAGAAAATCCTGCAACTCAGCTCTGCTTCAAATCACTCTGTCACTTATGGCTTTCCAAGCTCGACAAGACAATCTTATGTGCCATTCTTGGTATTTAATTTCCACTAAGACTACCACACACTTCACCACTACTTCACTTTGTTTGAAACTTTATGGCACAAATAGTTTAGAAGAGCATACTTTACTAGTTTAAAATAGGACCGTCGATCTTTGCATTTACCTTCAAATCCTGCGGCTAGCAATGGTTAATGAAAACTATCAGTAGTTTGGACACGTGTTCACCAGGTGCAATGCCTTGATAAGTAGATTTTGATCACTTTTCTTTTGAGGCTTTATGCTCACCATTGTATCTTTTTAGAACTAACAATGCTTTACCTTCCTTTACTTTGGCCAGATCCCAACACTCATCCATGTGTCGTGCTAACGCAATGCCTTGATTGATAGATCTCGGTCACTGTTTCTTTAAGGCTTTATTGTTACCATTGGATAAAAACTAATATGTGTGTTGTTTTCTTTCCTTTGAACTGTGGGACTAGACCCACTTGGGACACATGATAGATAGGCACAATGCCTTAATGAATAGATTGACCGCATCTTGTGATGAAGGAATCACACCAGCCGTCAGATGGATTTTAATTCAAACTATCTTTACTGCATTCTTGATCGTTGAGCTAGGCCCCCCATATTCTAGGTGTCACTTAGGCGCAATGCCTTGAAGGTTAGATTGTGATCATCTTTAGCTTCAGGCATTACAACAACCGCACAATTAGATCCAAAGTGATTACCTTTTAACTTAACTCTCTTGACTTTAACCAAACCCACTAGACAAATGTCAAACAGCCACAATGCCTTGAAGAGTAGATTAACCGCATCTTAAGATGAAGGCAATGCATTGTCCATCAAAAAATTTTGAAACTTCTCACTTGTTATTATAACCTCTTGACCATTGTCAGACCCGCCATAAATACGTGGCTTTCAGGTGCAATGCCTTGATAGATAGATTGGCCACATCTTGTGATTAAGGATTCACGTTGTCCATTGGATTAAAACAAATCTGCATAACACATGCTTATTAGATTAAAATACTTGTAGAGCATCCAGAATTAGGAAAAATTAAAGTGCTAAGGACCTAGGAAAGTTAATCAGGGCCCCACTTAGAGGTAAAATAACACATGGGTCAAAAAACTTTAAGTGAGTGGGAAAAGTAACGCAAGAATATAACAAGTTCCCAAGACCTTAGGGTTTTAAACCTATGCACTCCAAAATTTAAAACAGAACACCTAGGTTTTCAGAAAATTGAACCCTTCTCCAGAGATAACAAGCACAAGACCTATAGTAGGGAAAAAATTTCAAAATATCCCTAACAAGTCGTCGATCTTGTTATGTTCTTGTCTTGATTGTGTGGTCTGCACTTGATCTCATAATAGATCCTAGGGTTAATAAACATTTCAGTGACTTGGCGTGACCTTTATCTCTAAATCTCTAGATAAACTCATGGTTAAGTCAAGGCTGGTTAGGTTTATTCAGTGACTTAGAGATAAGCTTTCTAGTGTATAATCTCTAATTTGACCCGAGTTAATGAGCTTGCCATGGTCAAGATTTTTCTTCAGTCGCTGAATCTCTAGATTGATGCTTGAGTCAAGTTGAGTTAAGATGGGATAGCCAAGATAAAATTAGAATCATAGGTGCAATGTTAATCTGATGGACTATGCTTAATATCCAAATGTAACCCAAGGTACAAAAATTTTCAGCGATTCAGAGACTACGTTATCTTTGAATCTCTAGATAGAATCAGAGTTGAGAAAGATAACTCAAGTTCAAGTAAGGGTTTGTCAAGACAAAATCATGGTCATTCATTGAGTACAAAATCTGTTGTCTACACGTAATCTCTAGATAAAATTCAAAGTCTTCAAATGTTTCAGACATCTATCGATATTCATAGATCTTGTTTAGATCATGTAGTGTGTGCTTGATCTCAGAAGGGAACCAGGGTTAGAGAAATCATCTAGCGACTTGGAGATATAAAGAAATTGACTAATCAAATTTAAATGGCTAGTTACAAGTCAATTTCATATCATAGTTAGATTGGATGATAGGTGTGAAGGTTTAAAGGCCAAGATGAAGGTTTTTAACATTCAAGGCATTACATTGTTGTGCCACATGTCTATGGCAAGCCTAGGATAAAGTATGAAAGGTAAAGTAAAGATCAATCAAGCCTAAGAAGATCTTGAAAATGGTGTAAAGCCTTAAGGAAAAGATGCAAATAAGATACTCTTTAAGGAATTGTGCCATGATGACACCTGGCTGGATCTGATCTGAGAGCACAGGTAGCTTGAGGGAATCCATGGTTGTGTTTTAAAATTATGAGGAGGCTTGATATCGACTGTCCAAGTCTTGTTCTGAGCCCCCTGTGACCGTTATAACAAAAATTCAAATATTTAAATCTTTGTCTTAGAGGTTTTCATGGTGGTGGACTCAGATTTTTTTATCTCAGATCCATTAATGCTAAGATCTAGTCTTATGGGTTTAATTTGTACAACTATTAAATGATGTAGGGATTGAAACATAATATGGAATGATGCATTCAAGACCAAAATTGATAGATAGAGGTTTCTAGATCAAAGGGATAAATGCTTATAGAGATGTCTATTCTTTTTTGCATTTATGTTGAGCTACTCTCTGCATCATGGCTTGGAAATTCTTGCACCTCAGAGTACTGTGCTCACATCCAAGGATTAGGGAAAATTGATTACAGATCACATTTGCACAGATTAAAGAGAGATAGAGTTTCAACTTGATCATAGAATTAAATGCTTGCATTGATTGGTTGTAAAACCTAAACCCTAAATGGTCCAAAGCTTATAGCATTCCTATTCCTATAAAGGAATATTCAAGACCATTTAGAAAGGGTTGGAGAATCGAGAGAAATATTGTAAAGCATTAGGCTTGTATTTGTTTCTAGTCTAGGATATATCAGATGTGTTCAGATTGTATTGAGAGATAATAGAAAGCTTATGATCTTTTGCATATTATTGTATTGTGTATTTCCTTATCATATTGATTTAGGAACAATATTTCATTATACTCAATATAATTTTTCTCAGGTTTTAAGTCTCTCCTTTGTGATTATCTCTATGAGTTGTAAGTTTTTTGGCTTATTATATAAGTCTTGCATATGAAAATGTGTATTCCACAAGTCTTTAATCTTAGATCAAATTAAAATTATTTGGATATTACATTGATTCTATCTTGATATCTATTTAAGGATCTTGTAGTGTGTGATCTGAGATATTTATGTTTATGGCTTTGAATCTATACCAATAGGTTGTTTTAGTTTCAGCATTGTATTTAGAAGTTTACCCAATGGATATGGCACTAATCTAAAACAAGTATATTCTTTGGAGGTATATGTCTGACTAGTTTGGATATATTCTTTCCTTGAACTTACATCAAAACCATTTCATTTCCCTTTATGTTTTGCAGTTGTTGTTATCCCACAATGGTAGTGAAGAGTCAATAAGTGAGTGGTTACCGTTTAGTACTTACTTTCCATTAATATGTTGTAATAATATAGAGTTTTAATGTGTTGTAAAAGTTGAATATTTGTCTAGATTAGGTGCACCCACCTTGGTTTTGTAGATCCAGAAGAGTAGAGGATAATCTTGTCCTATAGTTGGTCCAGTTACCTTGCAAAGCTCTCATACTTGGAATTAACTATTCGTAATATTAGTCTCATGATATATTGGTTTCTTTTATATCAAAATAGTTTTAAATTGTTGTAAATGAGTTGAGTAAATGAGATGGTAGGGGTGAATTAGTTACCAAAAAAACAAATCCAAGTCCCTTAGATGTCTTAAACAAATTATCATTGTTGCTCGATTAACATAGATATTCTACTGTCACTCAGTTAACATAGCAAATCTTAAGATATTAACTATGATTATCCTTTAGTGATTAATTGCATAAACATAAACCATAAAGTAAATAGCATGTATACAGATGACACCAAGATTTAATGTGGAAACCCAATATGGGAAAAACCACCAATTGCAACTAGTCAATATTTTTCACTCTTCTGAAGTGAGTCCTGTAAGGAGCCAACCTTGTTAAAGGTTACAATAACACATGGTTAGGTGTGACCCTGTTAGAGTATTTAATCACCTTGTAAGGATTTTCCTTGTTAGAGAGCTTCAAACACTTCAATGTAGAAATGTCACCTTGTGAGAGGATTTACAAAAGACTGTTAGGTCTACTTTGTAAAGAGATTTAGATCACTGCTATAATTGTTAGAGAGTAATAATAGATTGACCTATTTTGAGAAGAAATTGTCTTTGTTGATTTAGATCTTTGCTCTGGATTTAAATAATTGATCCTCACTGATCAAATATTCTATTGTAGCTCTATATGTTCTGTCCTCAATCAGAATCCCATCTGATTTTGCCTCCACACTTCATGTCATAAACACATATCACTTTTTCTTGCTTGCACAATATTCAATCCAAACTTGACCTTATATATATATGATAAGCCTTGTCAAGTCGGCCTTAGTAACATTCCAAATAATAAATAAAACTTAAGTTTGTCAGCTTTAGATAACTAATTAACCATAAAATATAAACTGATGTTAGTCGACTGTCACTAAAAGCATAACTCGGTTAATACTGAAATCCTTCAATGCCCAACCAATACTATAATGCTCAAGTGAACTTGGTTAGAACTAAAAATCACTTTGGTCTTCTTCAATGCCCGAGATTTCTTGGTATAAACTGATTGTTCTTGAATAGGATTAGACATTTGTGTAAAAATCACTATACTTGTGTAAACATCAATGACAATACACAATTGAATAATTGTCATCAACAATCTCCCTCTTTGGCATTGATGGAAACAAAAAATGTCATGATACACAGAATTATAGAGAAATAGACAAAAAAATCAAATTTTATTAATGTCCTTAGCTTCATTCTGATTCTCATCCAAAAAATCCCTCTGTCTTCACAATCTGTTAAATGCAGATTTCTCCCTCTTACATCAATCTTTGTTCTCTAATAAAATTTCTCCCTCTATCATCAATCTCCCCCTCTGTCATCAATCTCTCCCTCAATAATATTTATGACATCAATAATCTTTCCCTCTTTGATAACCAATGCCAAAGACACCATCCAATACACATCTAATGAATTTGTAATGTACATGTTTGTATTGATTCATATGCAATAAGCTCTGAATATCTGCATCAACATATTAAATATGTTATGTAGCTCGGTTGATGCATCACTAAACTATGTTTTAGTGAGCCTCAGTTAGGGGAATCACCCCTATCTTTCCTCTAAGATAAAAAAATGCATCCTTAGGTAACAGTTTTTTTGAATATGTCTGCAATTTGTTCTTTAGTATTCACATATTCCAATCTTACTTCCTTGTCCTGGACCAATTCTCTCAAGAAGTGATACTTTATTGCAATATGTTTAGTCATAGTATGCATTACAGGGTTCTTTAGAATATTAATAGCACTGGTGTCACAGTAGATAATAACTGGTTCTTTGATTTCCTCCTTCATACCTGACAATAGTTGTTTGAACCATATAATATTTGAACAATTTACTGCTGCAGCAACATACTCTGCCTCAGTTTTAAACTGAGAAATGCAATTCTATTTCTTTCTTTTCCAGGAGACTAACCTCTTTCCAAGAAATAATGCTCCACCACTTGTGCTCTTCGTGTAATCAACACTTCCTTCCCAATCAGCATCAGTAAAAGTCTTCAAATCAAATTTTCCTCCTTTCTTATACCATAATCCATAATCTTTAGTACCCTTAAGATATCTTAGAATCCTTTTGATAGCCATCAAATGATTCTCTCTAGGATTAGCTAAAAACCTTGCAACAATATCGACTGCTAATGCAATATCAGGTCTAGTGTGAACAACATATTGAATTTTACCAATCATGGGTCTGTAGGTAGTCTTATTTACCTCCTTTGAATCATCATCCTTACAAAACTTATGTCCAGTAGGCATAGGTGTTCTAACTGATCTGGAATCTTCCATTCCAAATTTCTTCACTATCTCTTTGATGCATTTAGACTGAGTAATTTAGATACCATCCTTCATCTGATAAAATTTTAAACCAACAAAGAATTTGATTTCACCAAACATAGACATCTCAAATTCCTTACTCATAGCTTCGGATAATGCTTTGCATAAATCATCATGTCCAATAAATATTATATCATCAACAAATATTTTTGCTAATAGTATCTTGTTCTGAGGTCCTTCTTTGATGTACAAGCTACTATTATCATTAGTTCTTTGAAATCCAATACTTATCAAGTAACCATGCAATCTTTCATACCAGGCTCTAGGAGCTTTTTTCAGTCCATAGAATGTTTTGTGTAGTTTGAAAACCATATTCCTTTTGTTGGGATATAAAAAACCTTCAGGTTGCTCAATATAGACTTCCTCTTCAAGAATTCCATTCAAGAATATAGATTTTACATCCATTTGATATACCTTGAATCATTTATGTAGCATATGCCAAAAGATTCTGACTCCTTCAAGTCTTGCAATAGGAGCAAAAGTTTCACCATAATCAATACCTTCTTCTTGAGCATATCCTTTACATACTAGTCTTTCTTTATTTCTAGAAACTTCTCCTTTTTCATTCATCTTATTTTTGAAAACCCACTTAGTACCAATCACATTCTTATATTTTGATCTAGGTACAAGAGTCAAGGTTTTTTTCTTTTTTATCTTCTCAATATCTTCATTCATTGCTTCAATCTTGCTTTCATCATTCAATGCATCTTTAATATTTCTAGGTTTAATTTCACTAACCAAACATGTACCTTTGATTTTTTTTCTTGTCATTATACCTTCTGTCTAATCCCCAATTATTTTATCAGGTGCATGATGCCTTCTGACATACTTTGAAACTATAGTTTCCTTCCTTTTTAATTCTGGGCCTGATCCACTAGGTTCACCATGCTCAAATTTTATGTTCTATTCTTTTGTCTGATACTCGGGTTCCACTATCTAAGACTTGGGTGCCTCTATCTAAGACTCTGGTGCCTCTGTCTATGACTCAGTTTCCTCTGTCTGTGACTCGGTTTCTTTAGTTTGAGACTTAGTTTCTTTAGTTAGCAGTGCTGGTTGCACAGGCTGCAACAAGATTTGTGCTACTAAATTTGGTGGTTGACATGGTTGTTGTCCAATCACAATTTCCTATGTCTCAGGTATAGTATCAGGTTCATAATACAAAAAGTTCTTTTAGTCCTTAGGCTCTTTACTACTCTTTTTCTTCATTTCTCTTTACAAACTCATCAATATTTACATGCACACTTTCTATGACTTTATGATTGGTAAGATTCAAACATTTATATGCTTTTATTTTGCAAGAGTAACCTAGGAATATATCTTCATCACCTTTTACATCAAATTTTCCATTTCTTGCTTCCTTCAAGATGTAACATTTACTTCCAAATAATTTGAAATAATGAACATTAGGTTTATAGTCATACCATAATTCAAAAGGTGTCTTCTCAGTACCTTTCTTTCGTTGAACTTGGTTCAAGGTGTGAATTGCAGTGATGATGGCTTCCTTCCAGTATTTGGTAGCAACATTCTTTTCAATCATCAAGGTTCTTGCACAATCCATAATGGATCTGTTCCTTCTTTCTATTATACCATTTTGTTGTGGTGTACCTAGGGAAAATACTTGTCTCTTGATTCCTCTTTCATTGTAGAATTCATTGAACTCGTTAGAAATTAATTCTCCTCCTCTGTCATATCTTAGGCATTTAAGTTTCTTTCCTGTTTCCTTCTCAACTCTAGCAAGGTACCATTTGAACTTCTGAAAAGACTCTTATTTTTCTTTGAGAAACATAACAGTCATCATTCTGGAATGGTCATCAAAAAATAGAATGAAATACTTCTCACCTGTGTCATTTGTTGTTCCAATTGGTCAACATAAATCAGTATGCACTAATTCCAAGACTTGTTTTGTATTGTAATTCTTGCTCTTGAATCTAGTCTTGTCCTTCTTCCCAATTTGACATTGTTTGCATATTGCTAATTATGGTTTCTTCAAAATAGGAATACCTCTTACTCTTTTGTTCTTTATTATGTTGACTAGGTTATCAAAATTCACATGACACAACCTTTTATTCCATAACCAGCTTTCTTCTACTTGTGCAATTAAACATGAACTTTCATTGAGATCAAGATAAAATAGATTACCTTTTGTTTGCCTGCCAGTTCCAACTAGGTTTCCCTTACCATCTAGGAGCTTGGCCTTACCATTCATGAATTCTACCTTGAAACCAATGTTAGTCATTTGTGCCACTCTTAGTATATTATGCCTTATTCCTTCAACCCAATAAGCATTATCACATTTGATTCCTTCAGTTAGAGCAATACAACCTTTACCTTTCACATAGAAGGGTTCATCATTCCCAAAATTGACACTCCCACCATCATAGTGCTCAAGATGTTCAAATTTGGTTTTATCACCAGTCATATGGTGAGAACAACCACTATCAATTATCCAAGTGTCATTTTTTCTAATGAGAGTAAAGTGTAGTCTTTTCATTATCTTCATTGTCTGACTCATCGTTAATAGCAATGTAAACCATTTCATCTGCATCTTCATTACTATCATAATCTTTAGCAATATAACAAGATTTCTTACCTTTGTCCTTGTAGCTTTTGCAAATTTTGAAATCTTTCTTTCCTTTATACTTTTTGAACTTTCTCTCACCTTTGTCTTCCTTATTTGGACACTTAGCAGCAATGTGACCAACCTCATCACATGAAAAGAAAATCAATGGTATTCTTACTTTGACTATCCTTTTCCTTTGGTAGCTCTTTTTGCAAGTAATGCTTCAATGATTTCCAAACCTTCATCATCACTATCACTTTCAATGTATTTTCCTTTAATCTTTCCAAGGTTTAATTTAGCTTTGAATGCGGACTCAAGATTGCTAGGATTAGGAGAATAATTGTCAAAGTTGTGCAGCTCAAAAGTTGTAAGTCTTCCAAACCAATCCATCTAGAGTTATATCATTATTGCATCTCATCTCTTGAATAGCTAAAACTCTAATTTCATAGATAGGAAGTAAATTTCTCAATACCTTACTGACCAATTTTTTGTCTTCAATTTTTCCAATAGTAGCTCTGATTGCACTGACACTTTTTCTTGATTCTTTCACTGTACTTTGTAATGTCTTCTCCTTCTTTCATTTTCATCAGATCAAACTGACCTCTAAGAATTTCTTCTTTGGATCTCTTTACATTTTCATCTCCTCCATATATATCATGTAGTTTCTTCCACATATCATAGGTAGTAGGGCAGTCCTTGACTTGAACAAATTCAAAATAGTTGAGTGAAGAAGCAATATCAATCATCATTATGTTATGATGTTTCAATTCCACCTTCTATTCCACAGACATAGGTCTCAGTGGTTCTACATACTTGTTATCTAGGAGTTCCAAAATAGTGTCTCCAATAGTAGATAGATGTAGCCTCATCAAAAAAAATCATGCAATGAAGTTTTTGTTGTTAAGCTTGGGGATCTCTCTTTTGTAAGACATCTATGATCTTTATCTTAGGCCTTTAAACCTTTCATGAAAGCACCAAATGCTCTGATACCAATTGTTGTAAATGAGTTGAGTAACTGAGAGGGGAGAGGTGAATCAATTACCACAAAAAAAATCTGAGTCCCTTAGATGTCTTAAACAAATTATCATTGTTGCTTGGTTAACATAGATATTCTACTGTCACTCGGTTAACATAGAAAATCTAAAGATATTAACTGTGATTGTCCTTTAGTGATTAATTGTAGAAACATAAACCATAAAGTAAATATCATGTATATAGATGACACCAAGATTTAATGTGGAAACCTAATATGGGAAAACCCACCAATTACAACTAGCACTATTTTTCACTCTTCTGAAGTGAGCCCTTTTAGGAGTCAGCCCTATTAAAGGTTACAATAACACACTGTTAGGTGTGACCATGTTAGAGGATTTAATCACCCTATAAGGAGTGGCCTTGTTAGAGGTCTTCACAACATTTAATGTAGAAATGTCACCTTGTGAGAGGATTTACAAAAGACTGTTAAGTCTACTCTATAAAGAGATTTAGATCACTGCTACAATTGTTAGAGTAACAATGGATTGACCTATTTTGAGAATCAATTGTCTTTGCTGATTCAGATCTCTACTCTGGTTTTAAATACTTGATCCTCACTTATCAGATATTCTATTGCAGATTTGTATGTTCTGTTCTCAATCAGAATCCCATCTAATTTTTCCTCCACACTTCATGTCATAAACACATATCACTTTTTCTTATTTTCACAATATTCAATCCAAACTTGACCTTACATATATATGATAAGCCTTGTCAAGTCGGCCTTGATAACCTTCCAAATAATCAATAAAACATAAGTTTGTCAGCTTCATATAACTAATTAACCATAAAATATAAACTGATGTTAGTCGGTTGTCACTAAAAGTATATCTCAGTTAATACTGAAATCCTTGAATGCCTGACCAATAGTGTAATGCCCTAGTGAACTCAGTTAGAACTAAAAATTGCGTTGGTCTTCTTCAATGCCTGAGAGTACTTGGCATAAACTGACTGTGCTCAGATAGGATTAGACATTTGTGTAAACATCAATGACAATACACAATTGAATAATTGTCATCAACATTAAACACCAACAATACCAATATTGAATAAGCTAGAAAATGTAGTATGTAAAGAATGTCAATTAGGTAAGATGACTCAAGTTTCTCAAGCAAGGTCTACTCTAAAAAACATATCTTAGAATTATTACACATAGATTTGAGCAGACCTATAAGTACAAAGAGCTATCATGGAGACAAATACTTTATATATTTTTTTTTATGACTACTCAAGGATGATGTCAGTAATGTTCTTAAAAGTTAAATCACATGTTATCACATCTTTAAAATATATAAAACTAGAGTTGAAAATGAAACTGGAAAAAATTTGAAATGTCTTAGATCAGATAGAGGTGATGAATTTACTTCTAATGAATTTAATGAGTATTATGAAGAATATGGAATCAACAGATAGTTTACTACACCAAGAATGCCTCAATAGAATGGAATTGCAGAAACAAGAAGTAGATCTATTATAGAATGCACTATAACACTGCTAAATCAAAGAGGAGTTGCACATAAATTCTAGAGAGAATTTGTTAGTACTGCCATATACACACTGAATTGGGTATAAATAAAGAAAGGAACAAACAAGACAACTTATGAAATATGGTATGGTCAAACACCTAATGTTAGTTATTTCAAAATATTTGGAAGCAAGTGTTCTATTAAGAAAGATTATAGAAATAAAAGTTTGATAGTAAAAGTGATGAAGGACTATTTCTAGAATACTCTACTAAAATTAAATCATTCAATTGCTTGAATAAAAGGAAAAATAAGATAATTGAAAGCACAAATGTAAAGATTGATGAATTTTTAGAATAGAATGAAGATACAGTGAAAAGAAACCAGAAGGATTAGAAACAGAACAAACAAGTACAGGTACCAATAACACCCGACCAATAATAGCACCACTAGGACAAAAAAGTAACAGAAATGAACTAATTTAGAATGTGGAACCTGTAACACCAAGAAATATAAGGATTAATCATAGCTTGATAGATATAATTGGATATAGGAATGATGGAGTATTAACCAGAAGTCAATTAAAATCCAAGGATACTAAATGTCTACTATCGGAGATGGAATCAAGACTGGTAAAAGATGCATTAAAAGATGAAGACTGGATACAAGAAATGAAAGAAGAGATTGAATAAATCGAGAATAATAAAATATGCTTTTTAGTACCCAGGCCTAAAGATAAATTTGTTATAGGTACTAAGTGGGTTTTCAGGAACAAACTTAATGAGAATGATGAGGTAATAATAAATAAAGCAAGATTATTTTGCAAAGGTTATGCATAGGAAGAAGGACTAGATTATGGAGAGATGTTTTCACCCATCCCTAGATTGGAAGGAGTCAGAATATTAGTGTCTTATGCACGATATAAATGATTTAAAGTTTATCAAATGGAAGTTAAATCGGAATTTCTGAATGGAATATTAGAAGATGTCTTTATTAAACAACCTGAAGGATTTTTTGTTGAACAAGGTAAGGATTTGGTTTCAATTTTGCATAAATAATTATATAGTTTGAAGAAAGCGTCGAGAGCATAGTATGTAATATTATATTCTTATCTAGTTAAGTTTGGATTTGAAAGAACTAGTGATAATAGTAATGTGTATTTGAAAACTAAAAGTAAAGACAGAGTCTTGATAGCTGAAATTTTTGTTGATGATATAATCTTTGGAGGAAATCATTTTCTTATTAAATATTTTTCTGAAGAAATGAGGAAAGAATTTGAGATTTACAACAGGTACAAAAGGTATTTACATAACTCAATCTAAATATATTAAGGAGATATTGAAAACTTTTAGAGTGGAAGATTCAAAACTTGTCGGTACACCTATGGTAACTAGTTGTAAACTATCAAAATAATTTTATTCTAAGGATGTAAATAAAACATTATACAGATCAATGATTGGGAAGCTACAGTCTGTTATTCACAATAGACCTAATATTGCACACACAGTTAGAATAGTTGCTAGATACTCATCTAATCCTAAGGATTCACATATGACTATAGTTAAGAGGATATTCAGATATCTTAAAGGAACTAAAACTTATGGACTATGGTATGAAAGGAAAGAATATTTTAATCTTCAAGCATATACAGATGTAGATTGGGCTAGAAATATTGATGATAGAAAAATTAAAAGTGGAGGAGATTTTTATTTGGGAAGGAGATTAGTGTCATGGACAAGAAAGAAGTAGAATTGTACTTCACAATCTACAGCTGAAGTTGAGTATGTTTTTTTTGTCATTAATTGTCAACAAGTGTTATGGATCTACAGCTTAAGTTGAGCATATTGTTTTTGTCATTAATTGTCATCAAGTGTTATAGATAAAACAAATATTAGAATGATTACATGAGAAAGTTGAAGAACATGTTGTTATACATTGTGACAATACAATTTCCATTAATATATTTGTTAGAATAGTTAATCCTTCCTTGGTTGTATTTAATTCTTTAGTTGAGGATAAACCAATGTATCCTCTTTTATTTATTTATTTAGGAGATTCTAAGGAATCCCTACATGTATTTTGTCCTCTAGTCCAAGTGGGAAGACATGTCATATTTTTTAATTCCTTTAATAAGGAAATTTGATATACCTCCTTAAGAGGAACTTGACACTTTGCACACACCTATTATGGATGTTGGTATTATAGATTGGTGAGTCAATTTGTAACTTATCTCCTCATCTCTATAAAAGAGATTCTCTCCTATCTTATTTCTACTTAATGATTTATTGTAATGATCTATCTCTCTCTCTCTCTCTGGATTTAGTATCCTCATAATATCACAAGGTGTCTTTCTTTGTTTTTCCCTTTCAAAATCTTCTTGTTTCCTTTCTTTTTCTTTTGGGTGCCGTCTCCTAGCTCTTGGATTCCTCATGGTAACAATTACTTCTTCACATATCTCTCTTGGATTGTTTTGAATTCCTTTCTATTATTATTTTCCTTACATGGTATCATATATTGGGGTTTTAATCCTTGTTTGAGTGTAGTGTTGAAGGCTTTCATTCTTTGGAGCACACCTTTGGAGACTCTTGGTTGAGTGATGTAACACAAGTCTTACTCTACCCTATCTTCATCTAGGGTATCCTTAGGAAACTCCTCTAACCTATTAGGTTTCTAGACTAACCCTACTCTCCTTAGGATTCTCTTCTCAATATCCTACTCCCTTCAACTTATGAACACCAATCAAGTAGAACAACAACTCTTCACAACTCCTCCTAGGCTCTCAATAGCCCTTCTTGCTCCATCTTCACAAACTTCAAAAATTGATCCAACATGATCAGTAACCACTCCATAGAGAGAATTAGGTTTTTAGTATGTCACTAAGATCCTTTTCAATACCTTCAAACACAATTTTCATTGGAATCCTAATTGAGTTCCAAGAAACACAATAATTGCTTCCCAAATAGGGCTACTAGAAATTAGGCCTATTTTGGTGAAAAACTCAAATAACTTGCAAAGTTCCTTAACAAGGTGGGAAAAAAAAATTGATCCTGACACCCATTACAGATACCTAAAGGATTTTCAAGGTCTTTAGCTCCCAAAATTTCCATACAGTACCACCTACAATCATGCCTAGAATTTAGGGTTTCAAGGTATTCCAAGCCTGTCTAATAGAATCCTTATTTCCACCACCCAGAATCATTCACCAATGTTTCCCATTGAATTTGGGACTTCAAGACTAATGTTTCCACCTCTCCCAACACTTTGACTAAAGTTATTAATGCTTTCAATCCTCCTTATCACCTCTGCAACTCACTATGAACCCTAGTCATGCAACTCTAACTCGCCTAGGGCATCACCTTAAAAATTGCTTGCTTTATTTCCAGGGCCCCTCCTTAATTTTAAATTATGTACATGGAGTCATCTCCCTAATCCCACAGGCCCATGTAGATTCCACTATGGGAAGAGGATCTTTGACCCCATCTTCATCAGTTTCCTGGTTAAGACCAACGACTGGACAGAAGAAAAAAATAATTTACAAGACTAAATAAAAACTTACAAAATGGAAATACAACACCAAATAGAAACTTTAAAACACCTATTATAACACTTCCATGGATTATAGTACTTAATTCAATCCATTAAAACACAATTTCTTAGAAAAACAATAACTGTGACTGTTCTTTCTATTACCCAATCCGTACACACTTACAAAAACAAGCCAAACCTTTCAAAGGGTGGAGGATAGCCTTAATTAGTTTACCAAGACACAAAATCAATGGTTTCAGATAGTTATGAAACCAATTTCTCAAAGTTGCAATCATGCAACAAATGTTGTCAATGTTGTCAATGACAACATTGACAACTTTTACATCTTTTTGGATCTTCTATCCAAACTTGGTCATAAGTCCACCAAACTTAACCAAATGCCTATCTAAGGTGTTATAACATTGAAATAGGACCTAAAGTCCCTTAATTGTCCAATTTGACATCATAATGCATAAAAACACCCTCTTTGACCTAATGTGGATAATCTTTCAAATAAGGTCACTAAGGACCTATTAAGGCATCCTAGACTAACACACTTCACACTAGGACTTGTTTATTCCCCTTATTGCACTAGTGGTTTGTCTAGGACCACTAAAAGCAAAAAAAAACTTAGGAACCCTAGGTCCTCTATTATCCCTACCTAGGTGCTCTTGCACCACACTCCCCCATAAGAGAAAGTTATGTCACTCCTGTGGACAAGATGTCTTCAGATATGCCCACCTTTTTTAAGTCTGCTTATGCAATCCATGAGGCTTTTGATTTAGGCCTATGCTAACACTTGATTAGGTGTCCTTGTACACCTTGTGCCTTGTAGTCTTCTTGACTCTTGAATCCAGAACTCTGTCAGCTTCTAGCTATAGCTTGGGAGGTAATACAGTAGCCTCAACATCACCACTAATCCCTTAACTTTTTGACCATTCTCATCTATCTTCCCTTTGAGCTAGATTAAGTCTTGTACATTTAACACCGGAGATATGCTCAAATCTAATGGTAAGTCTATATTGTATGCATTAGCCCCATATTTGGCTATGATCTTGCAATGTCCCACCCTTTTCATCTGAAGTTTAGTAGGGACACATTTCTATAACCTAGATTTGTTCAAATGAACCATCACATAGTCACCTATCTCAAACTGAATATCTCTCCTCTTTTCATCGACTTTGGCCTTCAACTTTTGTTCACTGTCATGGATTTTCTTCTTGACTTGATCCTATATCTCCTTCATGGTGTGGATGAATTCCTCAGCATTCCCACTCATGTACTCTATGCCTCCAAGATCCTTGAGCTCACACACACCCCTTGGGTGAATCCCATAAACTATCTCCAATGGGCTTCTTCTTGTCATTATGTTCTTATTTTCATTGTAGGCATATTCTTCTTGGAGAACAACCACATCCCATGTCTGACCATACTCCTTAGTTATCCACCTCAATAGGTTACCCAACACTTTATTGACCACCTTAGTTTGGCCATCA
Organism: Thuja plicata; assembly: GCA_018584345.1. NCBI lineage: Eukaryota > Viridiplantae > Streptophyta > Pinopsida > Cupressales > Cupressaceae > Thuja > Thuja plicata. Next base: position 1,355,401 of record MU226421.1, on the reverse strand, counting down.
GTCTAAGGGTGGTAAGCTAAACCAAAAGACAAGTTGGTTCCCAATCTATTCCACAAAGTTTTCTAGAAATGGCTCATAAATTTCACATCTCTATCTAAAACAATACTTAGGGGTAAGCCATGAATTCTCACAATATCTTTAAAAAAAATATATGCTATATGACTAGCATCATGTGTATTCTTGTAGGGAATGAAATGTCCCATCTTACTAAATCTGTCAACCACTACATAAATGCTATCATGTCCTTGCTTACTTTTGGGCAGACCTACTATGAAGTCCATTCTCACACACTCCCATGGTATGTTAGGGACTGGTAAAGGTTGATATAAACTTGCATTACTGATTCCTCCTTTGGCTTTCATGCATATGGCACACTTCTCCACATACCTTGTAACATCTCTAACCAATTTTGGCCAATGGTAGAGCCTTTGTACCAACTCCAAGGTTTTGTTCATACCAAGGTGACCACTCAAACACCCACTATGTTTCTCATGTATGAGATTCTCTCTCATGGAGCCTCTTGGCACACATAACTAATTTCCCTTAAATAAAAATCCACTTTGCAAATTAAAATTAAAAAACTTGCTATGGAAATGATTCTGAAAATCAACACACACCTTGTATGCTTCACCAAAATCTTCATTTACCTTGTAGAGATCTCTGAAACAATCAATTCCAATGCTATTCAACTGAATTTATTGGACTGTCAACAATCTCCTTATTGCATCTGGAACCTTGTTTAATTTCCCTTTCTTATGCTTAATTATAAATGTGAATGATTTCAAATACTCCATCCATTTCAGATGTTTATTGCTTAGTTTCTCTTGAGTATTTATGTAACTAAGGGCTTGGTTGAGTGAACACAACAAATTATTTGGGCAATAGATAATGCCTCCACTTTCTAAGGGATTGAACTAAAGCATATAGTTCTAAGTCATAAGAAGAGTATTTCTTCTTAGCGTCATTTAATTTCTCACTAAAGAAGGAAATTGGCCTACCTTCTTGACTCAATACACCCCCTACTACCATTCCACTAGCATCACACTCAATAGTAAACAATTTCTCAAAGCTTGGCAATTGTAGGACAGGTTGAGTGGCTACTTGTTTCTTCAACAACTCAAAGGCTTTCTCTGCTTCTAAGGTCCACCTAAACTTAGTTTTGACTCCACCCTTAATGGTATCTAATAAAGGAGCACAAATACCACTAAAGTTCCTAATAAATTTCCTATAAAACTAGGATAAGCTATTGAAACTTCTTACCTCAGTTGTTGTGGTAGGTGGAGGCTAGTTTAGGATAGCTGCAACTTTGTCTTGATCAATTTTCAAAGATCATTTGGACACTACAAAGCCCAATTATACTAGTTCTTGCTTGAAGAACTCACATTTTCAAGGTTGATAGCCAACTTCTCTTCATCTAATCTATGCAACACTGCCTCTACATGATTGATATGCTCCTCCTTTGTCTGGCTAAATATTAGTATATCATCAAGATATACAACTACAAACTTCCCTGTGAAGTCCTTAAGCACTTAATTCATGAGCCTCATGGATGTGCTTGGAGAATTTGTGAGGCCAAATGGCATCACAAGCCATTCATATAATCCATTTGTGGTCTTTAATGTCATTTTCCATTCATCCCCTTCTTTCACCCTGATTTGGTGATAACCACTTTTCAAATACAACTTGGTAAAGTAAATTTCCCCTCCAAGGAAATCCATGAGATCCTCAAGCCTAGGTATAGGGAACCTATACCTTATTGTAATTTTGTTTATAGCCCTTGAATCTATGCAAAGTCTCCATTTTCCTCCCTTCTTGGATGCTAACACAACTGGGACTACACATGGGCTTATACTCTTTTTTATCAAGCCTTTATCCAAGAGTTCTTGCACTTGCCTTGCCACTTCCAAATTATGATCAGGGATTAGCTTATAAGATTCCTTATTAGGCAAATATGCACTAGGAACAAAGTCTATCTAATGACTTATTACTCTCCTAGGAGGTAAGGTAGCAAGAGTTCCATCACTCACTATGTATTTATACTTCTTAAGTAATTCTTTTATCTCTGGTGGTAATGGCTCCTTGACTGGATTTTATTCCTCCTTAGGCCTTATCACAATAGCATACCCTTCATTCTCATCTTTCTTGATATCCCTCACAAACTCCATTCCACTACACAACATGATGTTAGGAGTATTGGACTGTGGCTCCTCCTCTTCTAATGAAGACTGAATCATGAAATTTCTTCCTCCTTTCTTGAATGTGATGGAATTCCCTTTCCCATCAAACACTACCCCATTGTCAAATTTCCAAGGTCTTCCTAACAGAAAATGACAAGCATCCATTGGTAGGATGTCACACAGTAGTTTTTCCTTATACCTTGCTATAGAGAATTGCACCCATGTCTACTCATTTACCAATACACTTTTGCCTTTGTTAAGCCATGTCACCTTATAGGGATTTACATGGGGTACTTTGGTCAACTTGGTTTTGTTGACTGCTTCCTCTGAGATGATATTGTCAGTGGAACCAGAGTCCACTATCACCTTACAAACTTTTCCAAGGATTTTACATCTTATCCTAAATAAATTCCTCCTATGCTTGGGTTCATCTTTACTTGGTTGTCTTATCAATACCCTTCTAAACATTAATTTCTCACCCATCTCTGAATCTAGATGGTCAATCTTAGGTGTCTTGACACTTGAAGTACCCTCATGAGCATAAACCACTCTTTTATCATGATTAGAAGTAGTCAGCTTGTCAGGGAATCTATATGATGGATGGCCTAATTAACCACAGTTATAGCACTTCATAATTGCAAAGTATGAGTTACATCTACCTCCTCTCCCTCTACTAGGACCACCTTGATTTCCACTGCCTCTTTTAGAGCCCGCTCTTGGAGTATTTTTGGTACTATGCTATATCATCTTGTTCTCACCTTGTGTCCTTTTCTCATTGCCTCTTCCTTGATAGCCTCCTCTTTGGCCCCTTTGGTCTCTTCCTCTACCTCTTTTTTTGAAGTTAGAGTCACCCTTCTTCTTGTTCTTTTCCTCTACTCTTAGGGATAATTGATGACACCTCTGCACTATGGTGGGTGTCCACAAACTAATTTCTTCTTGGATGTTCGATTTCAACCCACCCAAGTACCTAGCAACCTTGATTGATTCCTCTTCTTGTTTCTTAGACCTAAGACACAATATTTGGAATTCCTCTGTATAAGAGGCCACATATAGGTCTTTTTTCTTCAAATTCCATCTTTTCTTATGGAGTTGAATCTCGTAGTCCTCTGGCAGATAATTCTCCTTTAGCTTGGTCACCATTGCATTCCAATTTTCTATGGGTTGCTTACCCAATATAACCCTCTCATCTTGAAGGTATTTTCACCATGTTAAGGCTAACCCTCTAAGTCTTTATTTGGCCACCTTGAGCTTTTGTACTTCAGTTACTCCTTCACACTCAAAATGGTTCTCCATTCCTTCAATCCAATCCATTGTTTATTTTATGTCCATCTTTCCACTATGTTGGTTGTATTTCCTATTTTTGCTAGTTCTCCTGGTTCCTTGTCCTGCTCTGAGTTCTGTTGTGCTTAATTCAGCTTTCTCTCGTTCATTATGCCCTTACCCATGTCAAGTTTTCAGGTTTTCATGTCTAAACCTTACTAAAATTGAAAAAACCATGAAAACCCTAAGTCTTCCAAGTGATTAAATGATGAAGTAAAACCCTAAGCCATGTCTTATGTTTCAACGTTACCTTTTTCATTCACTTAAGGTATGTGTTCTATTTTAAGTCACCTCGTCACGTTACCCCCAGCCGAATTTTCCATTTGCTTTCCTGACTTTTCTTTTTCCTTGTGTCGCGTAGTCTCATTTAAAAATAGAATATTCCTTCAGTGTTCCAAGACTCAGCGATTCCTTTCAGTCAGGTAGTCGCAAGATATCCATGTTATAAGGCTTTGTAAAGGATGGGACCCACTGTCAGTCAGGTGATCGCAGGAGAATTTAAATAGTTAGGAAAATGTTCTCAGACTTTGCGATTACTTCATGTCGCATTATCGCCAGATCAAGCCAAAGCCAATAGTTAAGTTTTCTTTTAGTTGCATGGTCTCGAAATAGAATGGCGGTTAAGAGATTTCAGCTCAGACTACGTGACTAACCGTTTGAAGTTTGCAGTAATGTTTAGTCAGGATGTCACTAGAATGGGATAATGCTTCAGTTCTCCAGTATGCAATAAGTGAACCAATGATCAAGTGACATCTATCACAAGGCGAGTGGACGTTCAAAAGTGATCGCGTGACCGCTAGAAAGGAGAAATGGATTCAGTGACATCGAGACTAAGGTGCTTTCCCTTTAGTCGCAGTGTCTGGGAATGATTTATGGGCAGGCATGAACATCTAGCGATTAAGTGACAGCTATCAGATGAAAGAGTTAGAAGATCCAACCGTGGTCGCTGAGTTTGAAAAGAAAAGTGTCCTAGGGGAAAAGTCCTCCCAACTTGGCGATTAGGGTATGTCGCGCAGTCGCCATAAGTAAAGAAAAGGCGCATGTAACCTGTTAAGGTAAAGTTGAATATATCTCCCGACTGGGCAACTAAAGGTTGTCACATAGTCTTCAAATAGAATAAAAGCATCAGGTGACAAGGAGACAACTGTTAAGGTTAGTGGTAATGGCTAGTCGCCAGGTTTAAGAAAGAAAGATGAGTTAAGGTTAACTGCGCGCGACTTTGATTTCAGTTGGGTCGCATGATCGCCAGATCATGACTCAGGTCAGCCAAGGTTAAGAAAGCACATTTTCACCAAGTCTTGAGATAGAACCATGGTTAATGATAAAGGCCCGCGACAAAGAGACTTAATGCAATCGCGCAGTCGCCTGATTACAAAATCTAAAAAATGGCGACAGTTTTCTAATGTGACAATGTAAATCTCCCGGCAACCAATTAGAGGCTCAAATTTTGATTACTGTGCATTAAGGGTAGCTAAGATGTGAGACAGACAGCAAATCAGAATGTGACATGTCAGCTTTCTTAAACGTTATATGATTGCTTCGAGGATACATTTTTGAATATTTGATTTCCTGTCAACTTCGTGCAACTACGGCTAGGTTTTTCAAAGTTCACAGCATGCCGAATTAATGGCAGAACTGATGTTTCCAAATTATGAGATGTGTACTCTGAATGATAGCTATAAGAAGTTGATAGAGCATTCATTCTCGTTCACCATGCTTTCATTTTTCAGAGCCAAGTTGCTAACTTTCAGGAGAGTGATATTTTGTGTAGTTTGCAGTGTATTCAAAGTTGATCAAAGAAGTTCTAAATTGCGGAAAATTGTGCACAAAACAAATAGTTGATATCGAAGATTAGATTTGTTTCAATATCAGTGAGAGAAAAGAGATTCATCATGTTGCAAGGATGAGCAGAGCTATGAGTGTCGCTTTAACAAGTGGAGGCAGTGGAGAAGAACAGAAAGGAAAACCGAGTTTCTCTGATGAGTTTCTCTAGCTTCTGCCAAGTTCAATGCAGAATAAGAAGGCCGATGCTAGTGTCCTCCTAGACAATTACAATAACATCCGAGATGCTGTGACCCTGGGCACAACAGGTTACTCTTTTTGCACATACTTCTATAAGAATTCTAATAAGCCCATCCCTGTTTCAAACCCTTGGACATGTGGTCTTGCTAGGTTACTTGTTCCTGATGTTTTCTTAGATGTAGACCTATTTCTGGACCTATCAAATCACTATGATGCCCTCATAAAGACCATCAATAGGGATGATGGCACTGCCTTGCTAATTTTGAACAGAAACTCATTCATGCAAGCCTTTGGCTTATTCAGTACCATGTCTACAAAAATTGACATGACAAGGCAGGAAAAGAGATACAGTTCTAAGCCTGGTATTGCAAAAGGTTTGTTGCAGAAGCATATGTTGAAAGAACTAAAAAATTACTTAGGTCCTATGGTTGAGCCCTATCCATATTATTACAAGGAACTTCACTTCTACATCAAATACAATGCTTATGCCCTATGTAGAGTGCTAGGGATTGATGGAGATGTGGAGAGAATTAGTTCTGGTATCTTAATGATGGTACTGGACCTATAAGAAGTGCATTCAAGCACTAGTTATGATTAAATTCAGCATATAATAGATGAAATGCACGAAGGTTTTGTTGCAACCCAGAAGAGATTAAAAAACCCCAAGGAGAAGGAGCCTAAATTCTTGCATTATTCAGTCCTGATGCACCTTCTCTTATACTTCAATTTTGTAATCATGAAAGTTCATGACTTATCCCCTCAGAGATTCTATCAAGCACAACCAAATCCTATCTAGTTTTGGGTTAGGGTTTGGAATTATACTTCCAGGGAGTGCGACTATTATGCCTTCCAGAATTGGATTGTGTATCCAATTGTTCAAAGTTTGGGGACAAGCAGGACTAGAATCCCATTGAAGATCATCCAATTGCTTAGGCCCTGCAATTACAAAGAAAATTGGTCTGGAAACCACAACTGGGGTGATTTCTTCTTGGAAGAGAATTTCACCATCATCAGAGTATATGGGTGTATTCATCCACCTCATATATTGCCTTATCATGTGCCTCTGCGAGTAGCTGCTATGGAATTCATTTGGCAGTTGATGCTGACAGACAATGAGCACTTTGCACCTCATAAAAAGGGGACTATAACCCCTAGGCAGTTCAAAATTGCAAATTTTACAATTGGTAAGAATGTCATAGATGAAGTGGGTCAGTGGATGGAGAAGTATAGAATGGGGGCAGCCCCTTATAGGTACATTGACCCAGAAGGCTTCATGGCAGGGGTTAGGAAGTTGTATACTCCTACTATCCCTAATACCAATGTTCATTGTGAAAGTATAGAGGAAGATTCCATAAGAAACCTCTTGGATGAAGATGACATTCATATGAGAAGACTGAGAATTCAGGAGCTGCTGTAGCTGCAGACACAAATAAGAAGAAATGGATTGTCATTTGGGGGTTTTTACCCTGATCTCTCCTATTTTGATTGGATTAAGGCCATGATTGATAACTACTATGTGCTAGTAGAACAATTGGATACAGTCCTAGATAAGAAAGGTGCTCAGTCACCTGAACACTCAGAATCAGAGGAGGAGAGTGATGATGATACTGATTATGCATGTCCTCCTATGAATCCTCCACCACAACAAGCCTCAGAGCAAGGAATGGCTGAGATCCCACAGTTGCAGGGAGAAGAACAACATGTTATAGATCTCACAGTTGCCACTCAGCCTAATGATATAGAGGAGCCTGCTGCAAAGAGGCAAAAGTTGGAATTAGGACAGCCTTCAATAGAAGGGCAAAGTAAGAATAAAGATAAGGCTAAAGCCTTAGTACCAGGCACCAGGTTATATGATCATAACCTGAGAAAAGAAATCAGGGAAGGCAAGAAGTAAAGGCCTGACCTAGAAGATGAGGTTGAGATACCACTTAGAGCCTGTGTAGATGAAAGATTTCTTAACCAGCAAAAGTTCCTAGATGATGACAATTTTGTAAAGACAGAGGAGTTTAAAGACTTCCTTAGGTGGCACAAAATAGAGAAAATAAAGTCCCAATCAACTGTGGATGGAAAAGAAACCATTACAAATGAATCTCTGGTGGCCCTACAAAATTATGATCCTAAAAGTGAGGACATCTCTCCTTAAGATGCCAGGAAGATGGTCCTAGGAAGTGGGATCTTATTGGCTGAAGGTTGGGATTTGGCCTCTGCATTCATTATAGATCAAATTAGGAAGTAGCCTGACATTAAAATGGTTAGTGAAGTCCAGGTGGGAGAAATGATCAAAGGATTTGGGTATAACCCAAAGTCTCAGGCCTTTGCCATGTGGAGTTTGAGCCCTAAGGACCAGAAGCCCCAATTAGTGAACATACA